>JAHZNC010001807.1:0-13079 GCA_027744095.1 Zhuqinia jingwanae
ACACTTGCTCATTGTCCCTCGAGGGAAGGATAAACTGACCACACGCGAAAAAACGCAAAGATCCGCACCGACCACACACCACTATAACAACAAATTGAGCAAATAATAATAATGAATTGTAGAATGAATCTCCAGAGTGCTACGTTACTTTCTTTTTTAAGGGAAAGAGTATATCAGTGTTTGTGAGAAAAAGAAAATGTATGAGTCACCTTGCGTCTTTTATTTTATAAAAAGAAGGGGGCAAATGTTTTAGAATTTGGCGACCTTGTTGGATTTTAGATTTTTGGCTGAATTACAAAGTCAAGTGAGCTGGAAAGGGGATAGAAGGAAAAGAAAAGGAAAATTTTGTTTGATAAGTAGAAAGCGGGAAATGGTCGACATATGATGATGATGATGATGATGATGATATTTATACATTGTATGTATTGTATGCACGGATATGTAGGTACGTGGACTTGAGTGACCGATTTTTATTTTGAATTTGAAAGGGGTATTCAAACACAATACAAGGGCATGGTTTTGATAATGATGGCGTGGTTTACACATGGTTGATCCCATTATATTCTCAAACCAGAGTAGGTACATGTAAGTGTTCTAAATAAGTATGTGGATATGGAAGAAGATCCACGCAAATTTTTGTAGGGAGAAGAATAAGTATCATGCCGCAACTGTAGAAGAAAATGAATGAATGAATAGAGTGGCGTGTAGTGTAAAGAAGGCACTTTCTTTCTTTCTCCCTCGCTTCCACAAAAGGATTTTAAGGTTGACTGCCATTTGTGCTGAAAACGCAGGAAGGACAAGAAAACTAAAATACGTGAATGTGTGTGTGGATGTGTGGAACATGCTTGTAGAAAATAATGAATTGTAAGAAGAAGAAGGAAGAGTTGGAGTAGTTGTACGATTAAATAATCTAGAAATAGTTGTGGGTTGTGCGTGACGAGGATTCCAAAGGGGAAATTGAGAGAGGAGACCAGCAAAAGTGGTGAGTAATAAATGAGTGGTGGTAGCACTAGCACCACTCCGCGAGCTGCAAATGGAGAGGAGGAAGGAGAAGAAAGACGTAACCACTTTCTTCCTTTATTCCACGACTTTGTTCCTCATCTCATCTGCTCAGCTTATTAAGCGGTGAAGCTGTTCTATAGCTTTATAAAATGCGTTCATCTGTATGCCTGTCTAAAAACTCTGTAATTGTACGTATCTTTTAATATCTCAAAGATCCGTCATAAAACTTTAGACATTAAACTTGGAGCATACGTACATATGTGCATACATTTGTATTGAAGATCTCCAGTAAACCTCAAATTATTCACTCAGTCAAATCAGGGTTGTTCTTGGTTAAAGTTTAAAAGTAAGTTTAGCATTACAATACAAAGTATATATACTTTAAATGGCATGAAAAAAGCATTTTGTAGTGTAGCCCAAGTCACAAGTTCTTTACATGACATTCGTCGAGATTCACATGTCCATCAGGATTGTGTTGTCCAAAAGGTCCCATTATTTGACAGTTGATGTCTTTATATAAGCATCTCTGACGTAGGGTTGCTACGCTTTGTTTTTATCCCGTTTGAAGGATTCCCTAAAACAATGTCATCTGAATCACGTGTAAGTGTAAGAAGAAGAAGAAAAGTCATTGGCAGAATCACCACGAAGCGACAGTTTCTTTTCGCTTTTACTACATCCATGCATGTAGGCGTATACAATTAAAGTGAATGGGAGAGTAGGTACGCAAGGAAAAGCTAGATGTGTTCATGCCGGTGCAGCTAACGTTTATTAATTTGATTATATTGGTTTTGTGAAAATTGAAAGAAAGACCATGATCGTGGCACGCCCTTTGAAATCAAACCAATTCGACCAAATCACATATGATGTCACAATCCCACACAACCCAACTTTTCTCACCACTAAACTTCTAAGACGGAGATGTGGAAAACAATAAAAATTAATATTAAAAATGTATTCAAATGGCTCAAGTTTACATGTGCCAGACGGGTTTGGTCAGGATCATGGTTCATGGCCAAACAAGTTGGAATAAAGCTTAAAAAACCAAAAAAAAGCTCAAAAGAGAAAGGTCACTTATAGAATAAACATGGAATGCATGGTTGGAACATTGTATTTCCAACCGGTCGTCGTCATCGAATAAAATGCATCAGCTTATTTGGTTGAAATTGTCCTCGAAACGTACAACATGCATGCCTACACAAGAACATGATGATTTGACATTATTTCCGTCTTAACCCCTAAATTGCCGTGAGCGCCAATTCGCTCAAGTTCAAGACAGAAAAATAATAAAAAGTATTATAAAGCGGCGCTCTTGCTGATGTATGTTTGTGTGTGGAATATTTGAAGCGTTTCGCGAAAATATGTAAATACGTCATTGTATTAAAAAAAAATCCCCCTGATCCGCCACAAGACAAATTTTAAGCGGACTTTGAACTGTAGGGCTACATCATTATAACTTTAGCACTAATAATGCCAGACTTCCTACTGTCGCCATACACACAATTTTGAAGCTTATCCTATTATCATTATTACTGTCATTACACATGCTTATCATTACACAATGTTATGTGTATACACACCATATTATTTGTGCATTTATGTGTACAAAAAAGCATCATAATAAGTTTGTCTTTATTGTCAAAGCCATTTTTTTTTGTATTGTTGTTGGTCCGCTGGAAATTCCCCAGAATCCGGTTGTAAAATATAACACGATCATATGAAGGGACGATTATAATGATGAGCATGTTTATTCCCGCGTATCTCTCCCATGCTTTAATGATGATCATAAAATTTTAATGGATTTGTTATTAAGGAAGTATGTTCCTTTTTTTTTGCAATGAAGCTTGTGATGATGATGATAATGATAATGGTGTGGATGACGATATGGTACAGCAAAAGGCAAGATGAGAATTACATGTTGGCAGTAAAAAAAATTGCGTTTTATGCTACTACTCCTACTATTACTTCTACTATTACTACTAGTATTACTACTACTACTACTACTTCCAGAGGTCTTCTAGGTTACGACATGATCTCTCCATTATTATACACACATAAGCTGTACGACAGGAAGTTGATAGTAAAAATGCGAAGTAAAGAAAACAAGTTACATACTAAAAAATGCATTATGTATCTTGTATAAAAAAACAATTAGGTTTAGCAAAAACATCAACGTGGAATGTCACATGAATGTAAAAAACAGTCATTTATACAATATTTTTTTTTGCTAATTAGAGGAAAAAATCTAACTAATTCTCTAAACAAAAACTTTATGGGAGTACAAAGGCAAACAACAGGTTGCAATATTATGCTTTTTTAAATACTTAATTCAAGTTTTGATATTCTCAACTTTTCTTTTGTTCTGGACAAACTTCATGTTCTGGCTACAAATAGGATTCATAACGGAAATGTGAATTGACATTCATTGTAGTTGTATTTGTGTCAGCATCAGCATCGTCCTCAAAATAACCAACAGGCAGATGGTGAAAAAAAACAGCTGGAAAAGTGCAATAACCTCATTCACTCACAACCCTAAAGTAATCGGCATGCTGCTAGATACTTAGGCTTTGTTTTTAGAATGGACTGCCAGAAAAATAAAACGGCTAAAAGAAGAGTTCATCATTACAAATTAATAATAATAATGACACTGCTAACAACCAACTACAACATCCGGTTCCATTTCCACAAAATTAAAATGGAGCGGACATGGGCACACACATACACGCCATATTTCCATATTGCGAAAGCCAAAACCGCTGCACACTACAATTTATGTAGTGAAAAGGAATAAAAAAGGATTATAGCTTTGAATATTTTTGAAACATGCGGAGAAAATGTCATTGTTTTTTTTACGAAATGAAAGTAAAAATGGACATATTTACTACACTAGCTTGCTATTTTCCCGATGATGCAGTAATATTCTTTTTTGCTTACCTTTTCATCACGGTTTCATGAATGGGATGTGTTGAGTTTAAAAAAAAAGATGTTCACGATGATCATGATAGCGATGATGTGCGGAGAATGATGATCTCGTAGGACCTTGCCGTGCATTTTAAACTGCAACCCATTCGTTTCCCGGAGTCGAAAGCAGATTGAGAGAAAAGGAGGAAAACTAAAGAAAAGAAAATGAAAGCATTTCTTGGAGAAGTGCTGCTTATTTTTCTCCGTGTCTATTCTACTTTTTTTTGCGTACCACTTCCACCACCACTTTTCACGCAATTTTTTTATCCAAAAAAGAGAGAGAGAGAGAGGAGCTAAGTGAAATATGTCTGCATATTTTTGGAACAGGAAACGAGGGAATCCTACATAAGCAAACTACAGTACTACTCTAGTAGCAGTAGTCACTTCATTTGCACTATCATCATCATCATCGTCATTATCATGATAGCTCATTCAATTCTCCTTCCTCCTGATGTCGACTTCCCATTTTTTAGAATTAAATTGACTGTACATCTTTTTGCTTGGGTTGGTACCTACAAAAAGGAAGCTGAGTTGTAAAAAAACTCTTCTTGTGTCGCCTGGGAATATCCATGACACGACATCAACTTTTGGGTGGTCTCCTCCCATTCCGTTCCCATTTTTACAGTTTTTCCGTTTTTTTTTCTGATGACGACGACAATGCGACGATGATGACGATGTTCCTGATAAAGATGACGGCAGTTGTTTTAAATGGAACCCATTCTGAGAAATTAAGGGAATGTAAAGAAGGGAGAAAAAAAAGAGTCAAGAGTGGAACAACGAGTTGTAGAAAGAGCATCAGAAAATAATCATCTTATTGTCATTTTAAATAAGTGGCTCTTTAGTTTTCTTCCCTCTCTCTCTCTCTCTCTCTCTCCTTCTTCTTCTCCTTCTCCTTCTTCTTCTTCTTCTTCTTCTTCTTCTTCCTACTTTTCAGCTGTCTTTTTTATTTTTGTTAAAAAGGACGCGGAAAAAAGGCTTTAAAAACAACTCTTAATTTTTCAAATGCTCAAAATGGAAATGTATTTATAAAGTAAGGCCATTTACTTTGTATGTGCCCAATCTTCCCTTCTTTTTAAAGTCCTTTTATATAAATGATAAGCATGTTAGTCTGTTGATGTTCAGATGGTGGGGTAGTAGTGAAAACAGTAGGTAAAGTAGAGGAAAAGGGTTCACTTTTGCCAGCTGGCACATGATGATTGAGTAGAATGGCATGGAAAAGAAGTTTGTTTGCAGCAAAGCGGCAGCCGTCGTCATCGTCGTCTTCTTTTCTCTCTCTCTCTCTCTCTCTCTCTGCTTCTTCCCTTTCCTTCTTTTTGGTTCGTTGGGAAAAGTAGTTTTTGTACTTATTCCAGTTCCAGTTCAAGTCAATATTCACTCAAAAGAAGAGGAAAATGTTTTAGGGAGAAAGAACGAAAAAGGGACCAAAATGCATGTCCCTTTTTTATTCAAATAAAATTTCAAGTGGTGTAATTGTGTAGTTGTTGAGCACTATCCAAAATACATATCTTCATTGCAATTTCATTGTCGTAGTAGCGGCAGATGTTTCACAATTTTTTTCTTGTAAAAACGAAAATATAAAATGTGCAATATTATATTTCAAGGGATGACTGTTGAAATTCGAATAAAACTCGGGTTTTTTAACAATAAAAAAAATGTCTATTGAGAGAGCCAGAGAGAGAGAGAGAGAGAGAGAAAAGACATATCGAAACTTGTTGGCATTATCATTTGGCAAATAATATTACACATGGTCTATTTTCCTCCAACTTTCAGTTCAGAGAGAAATGAGCACATTTAACTTGAACAATTTAACAAGATGAAAATTATGGGATTATTTATTTTTACGTTTAGCAGAAACGTAAAGACGGTGATCAGTTGACAAGGATTGGTAATAAAAATAAACTTATATTGTTATGATGGGAATTAAATGGAATTGTAAAATAGTGAATATTGTAGGAGGATTACAGAGAAACTACCGCTGGGAAAATGGGACTTTTTGCCGTTAAGTTCTATTACTAGGAAAAAATGTTTATAAATAAGTAATTCGGAAAAATTTGCAAATAATCTTTTTATATTTGTATTTTGGTCTTCCGCTAATGTACAGTAACTACCAAACAAATTATCGGTTTGAAGTAAATAGGATTCAAAATTTATTTATATTTATACAAGTGCTAAAGACGTATTATATCCATCATGGGAAAAACAACATACGCGAGCGTGAAATTTTCAAGGAATATCTAAAAGATGAATGAACAATCAAAAAACATTAAACGATAGATCGCATTCAAAATAAATACTTTTTATTAAAATTTTAGCGGAAGCATTATTTATCATATGCATGAAAGAATGTTCATGGGATCATCATGTTTGTCCGTCTTTCAGTCTGTGAGCAGTTCAACACAGTAATTTTTTTATACCGCAGTTTTGATCAAAATTTTCATCTAGATTACCTTTAAAAGGTGATGAATCATATTGATATTCAGGTTTGAATGTCCAAAGGTATGGCCGTTCGGACCACCGCTTGAAGTCATATGATAAACTGCTTTTGAGTGCTGACATTATTGCTCCCATGACTACCGTTAAAGTTAATTGGGTGTGCCTGCAAGCCATATGATATACTTGGGGAAAGTATACAGCACATTTTAACTTTTCACGAGTTAGTTCCATTTTTAAATCACTAGGCTTTTTTGTAGTTTCGATCGGTTTTTCCAAGTTTTAAACAAGTTTATTATTTAAAATTGGCATCAATCCAAAATAGAGTAATTTTTATGGACTGTGTTAAGGTAGTTTACTGAAAGGGGATGAAGAAGGACCTGATTTCGTTTACACGGGCAGGCTAACGAACCATAAGGTTTTATTTCATATTGTAGGTAACGTAGCTCCTGGTCATGTTATCCGGAATTTTTTTAATAGTTGCCATCCAATTAGAATATTTTTTCCGTTGGCGTTTGTCATCTGAACTGTATGATGTCGTTATCTTCATGTTTGTTACATACTGCGCGCCATATACCAAACCAAGTAATAACCATTCTCCACCTCATTCTCAACAAATGTTGATCATATCCTCTCAAAAAAAAATTTACTTGTTGGCTTTCTCTTGTTGTCCGAAAACATGAGTCTCTCTGGAAACTGGTGCATATTTTTACGTAATATGGCAATATAAAAATAGGCGCAAAATCTTTTTACACAAAAACAGTAGTACTATATACATTGAACGTGTAAACACAATAATAACAGTGGTAGTAGTAGTAGCAGCAGCAGCAGTAAGGATCGTCATTGTCGTAAAAATGAAAAAATATTTCTGCCAGGAACGAGGAAATGGCAGTATCATTCATTGCATAATAAAAAGAACGTTTTTTATCTCAATCTAAACCGTCACATTATAAACTGCCATTTAGCTGCTGCTGTTATTATAGAGCCACTATACAAACTAGAAAATTTGTTACTGAACTAGACCGGAGACAGACTTTTTTCAAGGTAATTTACTTGACTTGACGAGATGTTGTTACCACCGCTGCTACTACTACTACCGATGATGATGATGATCATGGCGACTGTTGATGTAAAGAAAGATATGGGAGGAAGCACTTGAATTGACTATTTAAAAGTAAACTAACAGAGAAAATTCACAGCAGACAGAAAGTACAAACTTTTCTGTTTATGGTGCAATGTAAAAGTTTGTTGCTTGTTGTTTGTTATGATGGAAAATTGAAACATGTTGTATATATATGTAATAGTATTTACTTTGAGTGCAAAAAAATATCTCTTGTCATAGTCCTTGTGTCGTAATCTGTAATAGAGAGCGCATCTTACATGCATTCTGTTTTACTTTTATTGGTGTTGTCGGGAGTTCTTTATACATGTGTGAGTGGAGGAGGAGCCTGACGATGATAAGAGTGATAATATGAAAACATTATAACAATAAAATGTTTTGGATGTTTTTAGGCTGCATCTGATGATATGAAATGGACCACTTAATTATTTTCCACAAAATTTGTTGAGAAAAGTACAAAGGTTATTCAGACACAAAAAAATTATTGTAACAGTTACAAAGTTACAATGCGGCATTTGAAATTATTCAGTAATTTTTTTTTTATTTGACTGCTATGCTGCAAACGCGAAATGCTTATACTGTGGGGATGCAAGTCTCCATTATTCTCATCCCTTTTGGTTTGGTTTTTTTCTTCTCGCAAAAAATTTGTAACTCTTTATATTTGGGAATGTGATCATTAATTTAGTTGAGATACAAAAGCACGTTGTAACATTACCTATGTTGCTTTACCAATGTTGCATGTTACGTTGCTTTAAAAATGTATACATATAAATATAA
The DNA here is from genome assembly GCA_027744095.1 of Zhuqinia jingwanae. Taxonomy (NCBI): domain Eukaryota; kingdom Metazoa; phylum Arthropoda; class Collembola; order Entomobryomorpha; family Paronellidae; genus Zhuqinia; species Zhuqinia jingwanae. The sequence goes on from JAHZNC010001807.1 coordinate 8,288, forward strand.
TGTGCGTACATGCTATGCTTTTTGAATTTGGTAGCAGTTTCCAAGTTTCCATTGTCACTTCCCAAATAAAAATTGGTATAGAAAGCAGTGAAACCTATTCATACATACATTGCACATGAAAAATAAATTAATCCCGTTGCACCAAAGTCTGATGCTATGTTTTTGTTTTTCAGTCAGTCAGATTCCTCTTTTGTCATTTTGTCATATCCTGACAGCTTTATTAATTGTAAGAGCTAAAAAGCCAGGGCTAAAACGAAATCATTTTTTTAAAGAGAAATATCACCGCTTTTATGTTTATTTTTAAAGGTACATTGATACGAATGTATATACATATACGTAAACAATTCAGTACTTATATTAAATCATATAAATATAAGGAGAGTTGATATTAGCTAACTATAAATATAAAAACACATATAAAATGAAATGTTATTGTTCTTGCTTGCAACACATTTTTTGGAAGCATGGGACCCAGACCAGAAAATGGATTTAAAAAAAAAAGAGAGACAACTATTTCATGAGAGTGAAAGACAGCAACCTAAATTTTTTTTTCTTTCGGATCCTAGACTGCGGATTGCGTAATAATCCTTTTGTCGTATGAGATATGAGCGTCTGACTGTAAGTTTTTTTTTCATTTAGAAGAGGCACGTCGTACACACATCCTATCTATAGCCACTTTCTTGATCATAGCAGTACTTCGTCACCACTTACAGTGGACATTGTTCCATTGCCCACAGCACATCTGTTTAAAAAAAAAAGAGTCAAAATCCATCATCATCAAACTAAAACGGGGCATTTTGCGACAAGTAACAAAATCTAATAAATATTGTATTCATATTGCATATCATATTATCTTTTGTAAAACTAAAAATACTCGACTCACTCTGGAAACATTTTATGACAAGGAAGCCCGTCCCATCCAACCAGTGAGCGGAGAATCACGTCAAACGTCAAAGCTGGTGGGATTTGTTTCATGATGAGACGTAAGCCGACACTATATAAAATGCAAAAAAAAAAAAAAAAAAATAAGACATAAAAACGGAGCAGTAAAAAATAATTGTACTTTCAAGTTTTGAAAATCGTCAACGTCTCATCTGTTTTCACGTTAAATCACAATTTTGTACACATTTATATATACGCATATATATATTTTTTCCCTCTGCTCTTTGCCGCATTTCAGTTAAGCTCTTTTCTAAAAACATGAAACCGAAAATGGAAATGCGGTCTTGCGTGTCCCACTGTTTTAGCGTACACCCAACCCACGTTTTTTGTATTAACAGTTATAGGTGGGTAGGTAGGTATTTTTATAAGTATTATGATAGAAACGGACAAGAGAAAAGGAATAAGTGGTTAGTGAGGGTGATACTATGATGGCAGTCAGTACAATGCATGGTGTTGGTGGTGGTTAAGCGAGTCAAGATGCTGGTAAGTAAGAAAGGCTTTAGGGTTGAGTATATATTTATACAGAGTGTACATACCCTAGTCTACTAGCAAGATAGAAAGCTTCAAGTTGGCAAAAGAGGATGATGATAATGATGACGACATGGCATGGTAATGTTGTACTCTCATAGAATCTTAAAAACCACATTAAAAGAATTTCCATTTCCTCCACTTTTCACACTACTAGACTTTCTCTACTTGTTTTACCTATTACCCTCACTCTCCTCACTCTGTCACTCTTCGAAATTCGTATGTTGACAAGAATGAAGCATAATAATAATATATGAGCTATATATACATATGTACCTACTACATATGTATATGGATATAAAAAGAGGACGATCAAGAATAAGACAAGTAAAGACCGAATGAAAGTGAGAAGAACATTTAGACATGACCTAGGTAGTTTTTTCCCCTACTAACACTACCACTACCACTACCAACAACAAAGATATCACCATTTTTTGTAGTCGAGTTCCAGCCAGTGAGACGTTGTTGTCTGGGTGCGCTTTTTTCTCTTTTGTGAAGAGAGACGTCAATGGTCTTAAAGTATATATAGTGTAGTATTTACGAGCGGAATAAAACCACATGAGCAGCACATTTAATAATGACGACAGATGATTATAAAAACGTTAATAATGATGATTCCAAAATGTCAACTAAAATAGAGTGAAAATCTGCGAGAGAATTTATTATAGCGATTATATAGCATGCTATTTATTCATACGGCATTGTATTGAAAACACAAAACAAAAACAAAATAGAAATGTTTTTTTTCCTGCAGCTCTTTTTAATTTAAATCAAAAGAGCATATAAAAAACAAGAGGGTGCTCTCAATCTACCATACCAGAAAAAGGGTAAACATTATATCATCAGCTTTTTCCGTGCTTTTTTTGTCTTAAAACTGGGCTCACTCTGTTGAAAAATATTATGTATATATTAGGGTATAAGGTTGAGTTGCACAAGCTTCATTACCAAAACAGGATCGTTATTTTGTCGTTCCCATTATCATCTCCAATATCAAAACTCCAAAAGTTTTTTATTTATTTTTCGGTTGGTACAAAACAAAAAACCCAGTTCATAGTAGAAATACATTCAAAATAATAGCAAGTGTTTCAAATTCAAAATTATAGTCACCACAAAGAAGGCTGTCCTGAAGGCTGAAGTTTGCTTTCATAGAGTTGCACTGATTATTATTATTATTATTATTATGATATTCTTGTCAGACTGGGTTGTGTTGCACAGAGAATATATTTTTTTACGGCATCAGCAGCAGCAGCGCTAAAAATACTAGTTGCAAGCTTCCTTGCAACTTTCACTTGAACATTTTCACCTCCTTCCTTTATTTCCTTCCTTCCTTCCTGCTTCTCTTATATGACCTTAGCAGACTTTTCTTTAGTCTTTCATTTTTCACTTTCACACATGCACACAGCCTGCTACATTCATGCTATAATATGTACCTAAACTAACAACAAGAATATAAATACATAATATACATACGCATTGTCCTGTTATGTGGTTATTTTTATGTGTGCATTGAAGTTAGTAATATAACGTCAGAGAACTACTATTCATATACACGGATATTATGACGATATATTTTTCAGTGTTTTTTTCTGTAAAAAAAATAGAAAGAAATCCTCTGTTGATGATTCCGCTTTCATGATGCCGACGAAGTGACGATGCAGATTGCAATGCGGCAGGATTTAGTTGTTCATGTTGTTGTTGTACACGCTAAATACCCAACGACGACAACATTCCAACATAACATATCATCATCACACTCATTCACGTTCCCGTCATCATCAGCATCCCTCGTCATGCCACTGAAAACAGTTTCCCTCCGCTTAAATCTCTACATATACATAGGTACTCCAACTACTCCAAGTCAGCAGCAGCATTTCAACTCACTATTTCATTTTTTTTCGAGAAGAAAGCTGCATTTCTCAACATCACCAGAGAATATTATTATTATTATTTCACTTGTTTTGCTTATAAACTGTTTAAGAAAACTATTTTTTTCGGGACTCGTTTCAACTAAAATTTGAAGTAAGCAAGAAAATGGATAGGTTGTATGCGAACCATAAAAAAAGGCAAATGCCAAGAAGATTGAAGACATTTTAAAGAGAACAAAATATAGACACAACAAAAGCTGCAGGGTGAGAGTGACAAGGCTAAATATGCACATACGTCTCAAGATCCGTTGTTGAAAAAGGAAATAGAAAATTCCGCTAAAATGACGTTTTCACAGGATCTTGGCAGGTGAGCCATAATATATACCTTTACTAATCTATCCCACACTTTAAAGGCTTTAAATCCTATAAAAGCTTGCTAAAAAAATAATTTTTAATCTTAAAAAAAATTCGTTGAACTAACTTCCTTGCATCCCACCACGAAAATCCTTTTCATCATTTCACGATTTTTTCCCTATTATTTTCTTCTTTACACAAGTTCCTCTCAACTCTGGAATTAGTAATTACGAATGCTCAATCTGCTGGGTTCCAAAAAAACAACTTTCCTCGACGCACATTACTTATACTATCATCTTGTACGACGACCAAGAGTGCCTAACCAGTTGAATTAATGTTGCATAATTAGGGGCTGTTCACATAAGTAACAGAGAAGAAAAAAAGCACCACTATAAAATGACGACCTGTAGCAACTAAAGTTTCCTTGTCGTCGTTAAAACGTGTTACATAATATTAAGCATTCCCAGTCACTAATAATTTCTTAAACAAACGGTTTGAAACTTTCAAAATCACTTCCACTCTTTTCTGGCAAGCAGGTGGCGGAATGGAGGGAGGCAGACAGCCCTCCATAAAATATACTCTAGTCAAGGTTACTTACACATGTTTACGATGACAGTAATGAATGCAAAATTACCACAAAAGAGGTTTGGTAACAGCAGGACCAAACTTTCTACTCGCCAAAATGATGAGATGACATAAATTTTTCCAGCTGTACTATAATTTTACATAAAGGTTCAAAAGAACATTACCCTTTTTTCACAAAGTTCCATATACATAACTGGTATATGTATGAGTCACTCGTAGTAGCTGCTTGACAGCAGCTATTTCCAGAATTTTCATTAGATGCCCATTATCATCACATGTGAGGGCTCCACACACACGCACACACACATACTCAAGACACAAAAGCAAAAGTAAAGCAACAAGACCTTCAACCTCATCAGTACACCTATTATCATCGTCTCCATGATCTCAGGTGGTGCTGGTCCTGCTACTGCTACAACTACGACTACTAGAGTGCTGCTGCTGGCTTAGAGACGCTGGGAGAGAGTAAGTAATTAGCCCACTTCTGTTGCTCTCTTCACAAAAAACGCACAGTCAGT
>JAHZNC010001808.1:0-28703 GCA_027744095.1 Zhuqinia jingwanae
CTCTATACATACAAAATCTCTCGATTGCTATCTCTCGGTAAAAAAGGTGGTTCTTGCGTCTGGTCTGCGAGAGTTTATTGATTATAAATTATGATATTTGTTCAAGTGAAGAAATTTTATTTATTTAAAGTTTCAAGGAATTATTATTTTGTGGTTAAATTACGCAATATGTATGGATGAAATCACAAATAGATACGGTAGATATACCCGATGAGAAAATTTGCCCGAAGAATATTTTGGCCTGAAAATTTTAACAGTAATAAAAAAGCATGATATGGATATGATATCATATGATACGATGACCCTTTTTTGATTAATGAAGGAACATAAACTTATTTTCTAATTTTTTGAAACAAATTGTAATGATGACGGCTAGTTTATGAAAATAATGACTTGACTGTATGCATATGACTTGACATAATGAAAACGTTGAAATTAAACCAACAAAATTGTGTTATTCTGATCCGCTCAAAAAAATTTTTTTTAGAAAATACAAACACGACCATTTCCTTTCACTTTTAATTTTGACGATTTAGCGATTTGAAGGAAAATTGTTGTATTTATGCTATACAGTATGGTTGAACATAAAAATGAGTTCGTTAGAAAAAATAGCGTGATAACTATGATCGTATGATCATATTGCATGTTCAATTCAAGAATTCTTTTTCGACTTTGTAACCGTCACCCATCCGTCATCATCTGGCTCAGTGACAAAAATTTTTCCTGTCCTATGAAGATGGGATCCTGGACTTTGAGAGTCTCCAGCTGCGGGGGGAGAGGGACCTGCTGTGGCTGATGAATCATCCACCTCCATTGCCTAAAAACAGAGTAAAATTGAATTAAAGTTTCAGTCATGATGAAGTAAGGACAATTTAAGATTCAACAATGCATGCAAAAAACATCAAACTTCACAGTTATTATTACCTCGTCCTCATTGTCAGATTCATCTGAAGAATCATCGTTATTTTGGCAAGCAGCCTTTGGTTTGGGTTTACTGGCTTCCTCGTCCAGTTTTCTAAAGAGATCTTGTAACTCCATTTGCTTACCAGACACAGCAAGTTTAAAATGCTGCACTAAAGCTTCTCCCAAGTCTTCGAGAGAGTGATCATCTACAATTGTGTCTAATTCTTGATTCATCATTGTTCCGATAAAATCTGCTACTTCATCACCGTCTAATTCATCTAAAGAAGTCATTAGAACATAAGGAGCCAGTCACGCACGTAATAATAATGACAAATGGAGACTTTTTTTTACCATTTTGGTAGAAGAAATCCTCCACAGCCTGACGCATCCAAATCATGATATCTTTGCCATATGATCCCCCTTGTCCATTTTCAACCGCAATCTGTCAAATGGCCACAAGGAAAAATGTATTCCTCAAAATGTCACGTTAACGTTACAACAAACTCCATCTTGATCTTGATCTATCTCTCTTTTTAAGGAAATTCTTACCTGGATAGCTTGCCAGTTATTAAACAATTTATCTATTGACGTCCTGAAGACAGGATACTTTGGAGCCGAATGTGCACTTGCCATTTTTGTGTTTATATTTCTAATTGAACTACAACTACGCTATCTCTCTCTACACGCACAGCTACGAGCTACCGTGATTTTGAATTTTGAAGATGTTTTCCAATAATAGTCGAAATTTAATTTCGAATCCACTGAGCCAATTAATGGGACCAATTAATTTTCCTTGGAATGGGACCAATTTAAATCACAACAATTTTTCTGATAATGGTCAGGAAAATGATTTCTAATGGGTATTCCGACATAGGTTGCGTGGTGAAAACGCTTGAATGCTTTTAAAAGCCGTCCTGATGATCGAAAAAGTAATTTAACTGCTGAACACCTGTGAAAGTCATCTGCCCATCTCTTGATTTAAATCAAACACGTGTTCTCAAAGCAAATAGTAGCTCATCTCATCTGCCCGTTCGCATATATTGCATCTTTTAATGCATGTGCTTGTGGGATATTAAGCGAACGCATGTAGCCCCATTCGGCAAACGCGGGGTTCAATAGAACTTTTATGAAGTCCAACGATTTGAATTTATATTCGATTCTTATCATTTTGTCCCTTGTCCTTTTGACCACTGACATCCATTTACCACCCACGAAAAGTAGGAATTTTCAGAAAATATATGGACATAGTTAAATGTGGAAGTGACAGGGAGTTCTTGAATGAATCACAATCACAAATATAATTGTTTGAAGTTTGAATCAATTTTCTGGTGATTTTATACTTGAATTAAACTTCTTGGTGTAGTTATAAAGTTTAAAACAAAGTTTAGAACATGTCAAGTAAAGAAAATAGAATACCCTCAATAGCAGGTATAGCTGCAGATAAAGATAGAATCAACGCATTGTATGCCCCGCTGCGTCCCCGTGAAGCAAATCCGGAACATTATGATAGAAAAATGAAGTTTTGGGTGAAAGCTGTGGAGGAATATAGCGCTAGATGTGGGCGAGTGTCATTCACTTTGAAGGAACTTCAAAAGGAGTTTAGAATAGATGGCAAATCACCTGCTTGTATTAACGAAGTATTGAACGAGGTTGTAAGGTAAGAAACGACTTCTTTTATATTTAAGCTGATGATAAGCTGGTCAAATTTTTTCAAAGTATGTATTATGCTGTAAAATTATGGCTGGTTTTTTTTAGGAATGGCACAGTTGTTACCGAAAAAGACTTTTACGAAAACTTGAAATGTGCAGAAAGTTGGAAGGCTTGGTCTCAAGTATCCACGTGGAGGATAATTCGCAAAGCTGGATCCTACGTTCCATCGCCAATAAGCTACTTTTACAGGCCTCCTGAAGATGAAATTAGATTCGTAAACGTGGAACAGTTGAAGGTTGTGACACATTTTATTACATTACAAATTATTTTAGTATACTCATGCTGCATGTAGTAGTAGTCTAATTGTTCATTTTGATCTCAATCGCAGGAACACATGGAACACATCATGTGCGATTCATTGGTAGCGAATAAGCTTATGAACGTGAAGATTTGGAAATCCAAAATTGCAGAACTTACCAAACTTTCTGATCCGGTTGACATTGAGTATTTGCTAGGTTATCTAAAAGCAAGGAAATGTATAATTATGGACAAGGTAGGGTCAGAAGATGTCATCATCATGTCCCCTGATGTTGGTACGACACCACAGATATCTGATGTAGAAAAAGGAAAGTATGACATTGCTCGTACTAGGGAAATTTTAGAAAAACAGTTAAGTGATATTACTGAAAGGAAAACTCAGGCGGAGGAGAAAGCGAGAGTCAATTTAAAGCAAGGTCTTCGTAGCAGTGTGAGTAGAATAATAATATGCAAATTGGTTGTAAAGTTAATAAACTTCATAACATTGTTTCGTTTCTAAGTTCTTATAAATTAACTTTTAATGCCTTTTATTCAGGCCAAACATGAGCTAAGAAGGAAGAAGCTGTTAGAGCAGAGAATGGATAAATTATTGACAATGGTGGATAATCTTTCCGTACTCGAGTCTCAAATTGAAGACGCTGAATCTGATGCTGTTGTAAGTGATCAAAAATTTTGATCTGACAAGGCTATATAACATAATAATGTGTACTAATTTTCATAACTTTTACATGTTTTTCAGTTGATTTCTGCCTACGAAAATGGAAAGAAGGCATTGTCGGGTGTTCTTGCGGACAAACGCTTGAATGCTGACCATGTCACAGAAACTATGCTGGATATTCAAGAGGTGGTTTATTATATACAAAGAGAAACATTTCTGCTTGTTGATTTGAGCGCATATTTATTTAACCATTGTTGTTTCATTTTACTTTAGCTCTTGGACCAGCATTCTGATATTAATTCTGCATTAGCGCAACCTATGGATAATCAAGATCCAGATATAGCTGCTTTGGAAGATGAACTTGAAGAACTTTTGAAGGAAGATCTGCCAAAAACAGAAATTGTCCCACCTACTCCTGTACCAAATTTAAGCAAGGATGACGAAGATGAGGTCTTAAAGTCATTGGAAGCACTGGAAATGGATGGTGAGTAACTGTGTATTAGCAACTCACAGCTCATATCTGATCTAACTGGGGTACTTGTGTTTCTAGGACTGGACGATTTTAGCCAGTCTGGGCCTTCACCTACTAGCAAAATGGACAAGAGTGGAGATAATATATGAAGGGAAAGCCAACGGGAACTTTCGTCATCTTGTAAGAATGATACGAGATTTTTATATAGATTATGGGTATTATAATATAAAGCAATATCTCAAAGCTGAGATTCTCAACCAAAGTGACCTTAACCAATCCCTGCTAATAGCTATACCGAAAATTATCTTTTGTAAAATTTGACGATTATTACAATCGTAAATTTACTGTTGCGATTAAGAATTGTATATGTAATTCGTAATTACTTTGTGGCAAGACTCGCATTCGCTAACGAGTAAGTACACTTATCGTAATAGATATTAATTGTGTAATCGAACAAACATGTATTTTTCATTAAAACATGAAATAAAAACATTTTAATTGACATTTTTCGCCGAGGGTTTGCATTGGGTAGGGAAAACCTAATTAGTTCAAATTCCATCAAAGCAAAGCACGAAATAACCTGGCGATGGATGAACAAGTCTTTTTGTATTTCAACTGTGATAATGATAATACTAATTGGTATTTCATTAAAGTTGTAAGTTATCATCATATCATAAATGAAATAAATTAAATTCTTGATACCTATGCATATTTCGTTAACTTCATTGCGAGATTGGACTTTCGATGATCACACGTGCGTAGGTAAAATCTCAACAAAAGAGGATTTATTTTCACACGATACACACATAGCATTAACTATATCTCACCTATATCATCTCATGAATTGGTGCATGTGGGACAAGCCATATACATTTCGTTCATAAGAACAGGCAGAGCTAGATATACAACATAGTTGTAGGTATCTCAAGGTGAAAAGGGAGGTTTTTATTTCCTCCTATTTCTTCATTCATCCCCATACATCCCTACAATAAGACATGTGGTATAGGAATTTGAAGCAGTTTCACCAAGATTTGTATGGTTGTGGATAGTAATAATAATTAAATTAAATAGTATCACGTATCAGTGATGTTTCAATGAATCACTTAAATTACTGGTTACTGTTCTAGGTGAATATGCAAAAGTAACATTAATATAATAATATGCCTATTAAAGGCTCATATTATATTCTACATGAAATCTTATTCAACTGGGTATTCGTCATATCGGTATGTCATATGTAACACATGTACTTAAATAATAGCTTTAATTGACATGTATTAAATACATTAAACTGTTTAATCATTTTCATTTTTACCATGAAATAATTTCACGTATACTATTAATAGAAAGTTTGTATGAGATTTCAAAGCTCAGTAAGAGTTAATTTTGCTAGAGTGCCATTCACAAAGTACAACAGCAGGCGACAATTCGCCTGTCTCGTATTTTATGATAACCTGTACGGGGTTATAGTCTTAATCTTAATAAATCATTATTGAGAAGGATTATATGCCTTTTCCATGAAATCTTAATACTAACAAAAAAGAAAAAGACATGCGGTCGTAAAATATTATCTTTTACATTTATTTTATTCATGCATGTGAAAAAATTACAATTACGCTGTATGTACATGTTGATAAAATGATGAAGCATAAAAGTAAATATTTTTGTTGTGTACAATTCGAGTTCAAATTTTTTGTCCGATTAGTTATTGATGTAGTTTGATATGGTCTGTTTTAATGAAAGATTTTTTACGCAGTTTTGTTTTGTTTGATTTCAGCGAGCACACTACGTTTCTGCTTAACCACTGCGAATGGCGAATTTCGAAACGAATCAGTGTTACTTGAAGCCTTCTTCTTGAATATTGGACGGTGTCTTCGAAAATATAGGTCGACTTGCGAAAAATGTTCACTGGAAAAATGGCATTTGTTCTTCATTCTATATCGCTTTTGCTTTGTGGGTTACTTATATATTCTCATGTTAGTACCTGTGCAGCCAGTTCTGAAGGTACGTTTGTCATAATACGCATTTTGTTAATTTTTATTGTGTATATACATGTGTAATTAATATGTATTTACTAACCATTTAGAAAGTACCTTGAAAAATGCTGGCAAGCAGACCTGGGGATATGTTGAAGTAAGACCTGGAGCTAATATGTTTTGGTGGTTATACTACACTACTGCAACCGTGGACTATACCACAAAACCGCTAGTATTATGGCTCCATGCAGCCATCAATGAATCCGCGTTTAACGTGAAGGATGCTATTGCCAAGGAGCAATGGGTTCAAGCGACAGAACTTTTTGATAAGACTGAAGACATTATAGGGCATCACACTAATGGCGTAGACGTGTACAACATCATGCAGTTTGACAGCTCAGGTGAATCGTCAAAGCTGGAGTTGTCAGAATCCAAAAAACGAAATCCGCAACTAGAGATCCCTAATGTGAAAACCATTTTATCCAGTTTCTTGCCTCACCAGAAATCGTCAGTACCAACAGTATATAATTTAACGAGCTCTTCTGAAGAAACAAGTCACGAATTAAAAATGGAACAAAAATTGAATTTGAAAATGAAGCAGATTGGAAAGAAATGGCTGAAGAAACTGCATGGGGATCCATTGTCGCAACTAATGAACGGTCAGATAAAAACCACGCTGCGGGTTATCCCAAAGAATGTTACATGGGGAGGACAGAGTGATGCTGTATTTCAGGCTTTGGGAGGAGATTTCATGAAACCAGTAGTTGGCATTGTGGAAACACTTCTTAACACGACACCCTTGTATGTAAATGTGTACACTGGCCAGTTAGACATGATTGTAGACACGATCGGTAAATAAAATAGGGAATTATTTTATATTTAATTTATATAACATGTATAATGTATTGATTTTATTTTGAAAAAGCGTACACTTCTTTGAATTTTTATAACGTAATTGCATATTATTGTATATATTTTTAGGAACGGCCAAATGGGTAGAAAAATTGAAATGGGCCGGAATCCAAGATTGGAGGACGTCTGTGAGAAAGCCTATATTAGTTTCAAACTCGACCGAAATGTTCGTTAAATCATTCAAAAATTTTGGATTTTACTGGGTGCTGAAAGCGGGACACATGGTAAGCGTTTATCTACATACAGTTTCCTACTTACAGTTTAAATTTTACAGTTGCTCTAAATAGTTTCATCCCTTTACAGGTTCCTACAGATGCACCCGATACTGCTGCACGAATGATGCAAATAATTACGAGTCTCAAGAAAAACTGAGGCTAGCGGATATCACCACGCACTCGTTTGTCAAATGGACAAGCATACTCTTTACTCGTATAATCTTTAATTACTTATCTTTGTTCTTTTTGGTTTGCATATTTGTTCGTACAAAAGTTGTTTAATTTCAGTTATTTGTCTCTTAGTTAATATTTTCTTTTTTCAAATATACCATTTTCTTACTACTCTTGATTGTATAACAGAGCAGAGATATCGTGAAGGTGCTATATATGCATGTATGTGTAAACTTCATGCGAATATTAATGAGACTGAGTCAAATATGTATGTATGTATGTATTTATATATTTGGAACATGAAGGCTATCAGGTAAAGGCACAAACAAATCAATGCCAAAGAAGATGAGTTGAAGCATTTTCCTGCTTCATTTCATACCTCATGTGTTAGTGTTAATAATACAGGATGAGAATTTAATTATATATTGCAATGATATTATAAAATAATGCATGTAACTGATAAAGAATAAATCGGGTTTTTAAAAACTCATAATAATATATATAATGTCAAAACAACAATAATTGAATTTATTTAGACTTCGTGGCATTGCTTTCGCTGCACCACCACCAACGGCGACGGCTGTTCATCTCGATATAATATTTCCAATATTTCACAACAATTTTACATCATACATCCGTCTGGGAAAATCTTAGTAGAAGCACAGACAATGTAAATGCTAGCCATAAATATATACATTAGTTGACGAATATTTACTTATTTAACGGAAATAAAATATTAATTTCCGCTTCACATTTTACGAGTTGAATAGAATTGAAATAATTAGGATACAAATACATATATGTTACAAAAAAACTTTGTCATTGTAAATCATTTTACTTAATACACAAAAAATGTTGGTAGACATGAATATTGATGCATAAAACTTTTTAAGAAAAATAAATTAAAATAAGAAGATAATATGTCACATTACCTTGTTCATACCATAATTGAATTAGGAAGGATGTTCTGAAAGATCTCACACACATTCCTGCTTCATTGACTCAATTGAAGCAGCTGAAGGCAGCTCCACACAATAAAAACAGGCAAAATCTACGGTTTCAGATTTCGTTTTCTTTGATTTATCATGAATGAACAATATCAAACAATGCCCTTATTTATGTTTAATATTCGTACGTTAATTAACCATTAGTCCAATACAATTATTTATACATTTATGTAGCTTGAAAAAATAAAAAACTGCGAGAAAATCATCACCGAGTCCAGAGGCCACAAAAGTAACTAAAGGACTGGGGGCTTGACATGACCATGTAAACGTATGATATGATATATTATGTCTACGACACTAAGTTGCAAGAGTTAAATATACATATAGTCTGACAGAAACCTAGTAGAAAATGTGTCAAGCCCAACAGCAACTCCTGGAGTCACTGTGACGAATATTAATTTGGACAAGCTCGGATGGTAAAACAATAGACGTCAAAGGAATATGAATTTTTTACACAACATTTTTCTTTCTTCAAAAAGCAGATCAAGTCAGTATGGTTTCGCCTGTTATTTCAGAAAACTAAGAAAATACATATTACGTTTGGAAAGACCAAAAGGCGATTTAAACAAATTACGTATTCATATTCCCTGGACTTCTAAAATACAAGATTGCCTAAAAAGTACGGCAGGCAATAAAAACTAACAGAACAGGTATCTTTTTGATGCCTACCTTTGAACCATTTGCATCCATTGCTAATATCATAACCAGGCGCGGGCGACAAAGGCTTGACTTTGACCATCCTGCAGGTGGCCGGACAAGCCCACGACGCTGACAACCTGTGATACAAGCCAACAGCCGAGATTTTTAAATGATCGCAAGCTACAATTATTTATGAATTTTTATACAATTTGTTTAGTGAAATCATGCATCAAGAACTGTCTGTCTCTGCTTTTCAAGCCCTTCATTTCAACTCATCACTTTTCAAAATAATCAATAATCTCCCAAAAATTAGTTATTTTTATTTAAATTGGCAGCGATTGCAACTATTCTATGATGATGAGTATCTTCCTGTACTATCTCACATATACAACATAGAGGAAGACGCCTCTGTGTAATATCATTATTTAAATATCAATGAAGTGTGTGGTTGTGGTTAATAGATAATTAACTTATTTCATAACTACTGCTTTCTCATGTTTCATTCAGTTTTTAAAAATAAACATTGTTTTCGCTAATTTCATTTGATATACACAATATAATAGTTTACGAACGAACGGAACATAATGTAACTAACTGGTTATCTTTTCCATATTATGTGCTATTACTAGAGGAAAACAGAAAGCTGTAATAAATATGATAGCGTTAAAAATAATCACTAAACCGGTTTTCTCCGAAATCCTTCCTAGAATCCGAGCGAAGGGCTTCAGAAAACACATTTGTTTACACGATGGTCTGCATTCAAAAGCGCGGTTGCACTAGCATTGCACCATTAGGTTGTTGCAGGAATGGGGATCCTCCAGCTGGGTATCCAAATCGATTGGCTGTAAATTCATTACAAATGGTTATATTAAAGCTATCGCCCTTCACAAAATGACAAAAATGTGTATTGCATACAGCATTACGAGTTTTATCACAGCATAATATCAATATTGCACATAAACATTTGATTATAGTACAATTATTATTACAGCAGTACTGGTCAAGCCAAAGTTGGAAGTTTAAAAGTACAATCATATATACACATTGTATCTTAATTATTACATATTTATAGGACATAATAAAAAGTTGGAAATAGAAGTAGTAGTAGATATGTATGACAATAAGAGAAGAAAATGGAAAAATGCTACCTTGATTAACCACAGAACATAATAGGATTGTTCATAGAGCACACAATTACGGCTTGCCAATCACAATTCCTAACCCGTGGAGTAACCCACCCACATTATTTATGTCAATGATTCATTCATCACACCACTTATTGTGTAATAGTAAAATATTAATGATTGTGATCTTTCGCATTGAATTATTATCATAAAATGTAGATGCTTAAATCACAATAATAAAATGTTAAAATTGAAAAAATTTAAACGTAACCTTTTCGATGAAGCTTTGACCGTAAAGGCGTTTTTGTCGATAGTTTGTTGTCGCTAACTCCGTGAATAAAAATTATTTCATGTAATAATTTTACAACAGTAAACAAATAATGGAAAACCCAGTCACAAAACATAGCATAAAAACAAATTGAAAATATTACAAAAGAAAAGACAAATAATTTAACTTTTGAAGAAATCCTGTCAACTCTAAATCTTTTTCCTTAATTTATGTATGTCTACAAAAGAACAGATAACTTGACAAGTTAATTGAATTGGATCAGTGAAAGACTTTTTTCTTATAGTATATATATAATCAAAGCAATTAGGATCGTGATTAAGTATAGATTCATAATATGCACGATCTCAACAATGTAATGCAACGTTTACAATATGTGAAACTTAAAGGGTTACTTAGCTTTTATGTACGGCAGACGATGACACCGCCGAAGTCGAAAACAATCATTTGAAAACATAAAAAATTAGCGTACTTACCTGACATATTTACTGTTGGATGTCGAAACTGATTACCTCCAGAAGGAGTATTAATACCGTGATGATGAGATGATGTATCTGTACTAGCTCCACTAACTGTAGGCTGTGCAGGCGTGTGTAGCATTGGAGGTGCTGATATCGAATGTGAGACCACTTGAGGCTGACGGTACTTGGGTAATCTGGCTCGAATTTGTTCCTGTATAAAACACGAAATTATTAAATACCTACCCACGTCGTACATGATACATGGTATAATGTGGAGGGCGAAGCAAATTCAGATGTTGGCAGCAAAAAAAAATTTGTCAGCTTTTCTCCTGTCTTACCAGAGAAATATCTTCAGGGGGATGGATAATTTTTGAACCTGCACCAGGAGTTATCACAAGCGGAGCACTAGGAGTTTTCATATCCCTATTCGCTTCACCTGCTATCAGAGGATTTGTAGCATTGGCATTTCCACTGCAATAAATTCATAGGTTTGACGTTGTGAGTCTATGACAATTTTTTTTTTAAAGGAACAAGCCATATGCAGGAATGCATTCATATGTATTTTACCCATATGCCGGAAATGTTGGTTTCTGAGCCCCGCCTTGTCCGGGAGGAGTTTGACCAGGCATTGGCCTAAACCCTGCAGCTATGGCGGCATTTGACTATTGATAGTGAACAATATGATTAGAATGTCAATTTGAAAATATATATTACTACACTAATCAACTGCAATGTAACATTTTCTGTTACAATTTAATAAACTTACGGGTGTGGGAGCGGACGAGACAAGAGCCGCAGCTGAGGGAAATAGTGGTCTAACTGCATGCGGCTGTTGAGGAAGATGTGCCTGTTGAAATCCTGGTGCGAAGGACATTCCAGGAATGAATCCAGCATTCATCATCCCAGGAATTCCCATGTTAGGCATATTCATGCTGAGACCCATTTGCATCATGGCATTGAGACCCTGCTGGGCTCCAATTTGTTGCATGAATGGATTAGGCTGAAAAACATTAGGAGGCAAACCTGGAACACCACCTGGAATCATGCCAGGCATATTAACTGGCATTCCCGGCATTCGTTGAGCTGCAACCGCAGCAGCAGCTGCCATTTGCCCTGCGGCTGCCATCTGTGAAAAATCCAATGTACACATATATTCAGTAATAAATATGAATGATGAAATTACTATTTTACATAAATTTCGTTAATTTAATAATGATAATATTACATTCGGCATGGTCATCATTTGTACAGATCCTTGAGGCATGGTCATCACAGGCTGAGACATTGGAATATCATTAACTTTTTGTTTTTTGGAAGCTGACCCTTCATCATCTGATGAATCTGACTCTTGATCGTTTCTCTTGTTTCCGCCTGACTTATTTCTCTGTTGTTCATGTTCTTTGATATCTGTATCTGGAATACCCTCCATCCCATATATTTCAATTTCTATGTTATTCCGATGGGGGAGAGCATTTGGAATTTTATCAACACTTTCCTTGTGCACCTATCAAATGTTACGAAATACACCATACCTAAAATGATATTGCATTTAATCATCACAAAATATGTACATATAAATTAACACGACTTTTTACCTGCATGCAATGTATAATTAACCCCGGTCCCGTATACAGCTTTTTATGACATATATGACATTTGAAGTGTTTCGCTTTCTGATGCTGGATTAAAATCTTTTCATCCTCGAATTCTCTATTGCAGTACCTGAAAAAACCCATTATTTTCATACTATAAAAACTGTATTTTGTGTTTACAACATTTAAATTTCAACACTATTTCACACGCGTGTTCATATTGATATGATATTTATATGATTATATGATCATTGATGTTTTTTAAACTTACCAGCACCAAGGCTTCGCTGGCTTCTTCTTCTTGCGACCCATTTTTTATGGCGTCTTAAATCGGAGGAGGGCACACGCTTTCTTATTACACAAATTATTATTTAAAAGTAATCGCACCGACCATGTACTGGCCAGAAGTTTGCAAAAAAATGTGTGAGCTCTACTACTATTTGTTTTAAAGTTGCAACCAAACAAGTAATTTATCAAGAAAGGTTAACAAAGAATCAACGAAAGATCTTTCTTAAATCAAAGAACGCCTTTTTGTAAGAAAATTAAGAAAATCACAGGTGATTCAAATAAATATCAAAATAAAATTTCTGCTTTTTAATGTAAAATACACTTTTCTGTACACCTTATTCAGATGGTATGGTGGCGAATTGAATGTATAATTGTAAAGGTTTGTTTACCTCTCTAATTCACTATATCATTCTATGTCAAGAGTAGATTACGTATATATTGCACACCTTGCATACTTTGCGTGCTCTCGCATGATGCCAAGCATTTTCCGTCCCGTCGTAGTAGTAGTAGTAATTTCGTAAACAGCGTACCCCTTTCATTCATACCAAAATTGGATAACGCAAAAATATACAGTACCTTCAAGAGCCATCAAGAATAGTAATGAGCGCTACTTGAATTGACTTTTAAAATTAATCCTTTGAATTTAGTTTTTTCATCGTATTATTATTTTTTGGTTTATATATTGAGCTTTATAAACAACAGCTTCAACACTTTTGTCAAAAAATTGTCAAATGCAAAAAATGTTCACATGTTCTACTAAATTATAACTGAAGTGCATTAAAATTGATTAGAATAAAATTAATGTTTGTTTGTGTTATAAAAAGTGACACAGGCTGCATCGGTTTTCTTCTTGTTTTATTGTGAGTGAGCTGGGTAGATTTTGAGTCTTGAAGTGTGTGAATTCATCGCAAAATCAGTTTGGGTTTAATTATTTATTTTGTAAAACGTAAGTTGGTAACGTTGTGCAGAGTTAATTTTATGTTAGTAGTTAACACTCATTCATTGTTAATCGTTTGGTGTAATATCTGACAGTATATATTTTTCAGGAATACACTTTGTTCGCTGTTGTGAAGGGTCTCTTACAATCAGTGGAGTGGGGCGATAAATTATCTACGCGGCATTTTACAACAGATACATAAACTACTGTGAAAACGGCGGAAACGATGCCCGGTTCTGATTTTAGTGGTAATGCAGTGGAGCCAATGCAAGTGGATTTACCGGCGGAAGAAAATGATAATACGGAGGAGGAAGTCTTCTCGGTGGAAAATCCAACTTTGGTGAGATATTATTGAAGGGATAATGAGAGGTTTTTTATTCTATAAGAAGACAAGGTAATTTATTGAGATATGTTTTTGTTATTCTTGTAGGACTTGGAAAGCTACATTAACAGCTACTCGGGAATGGCCAAACTTCTGAGGCTTATTCATATTGCTGATCACTGCCCATCCCTCCGAGTGGAGGCTTTAAAAATGGCAATTAATCACGTTCAGGGAACTTTCAACGTGGCAATGTACCAACGACTACATAATAAACTCAGAGAATCAATGGGGTGAGAGGAATTATTATAAAGGAAGGAAAAAAGTTGTCCTACTACTTGCACATTAATTATGTTTTATGACAAATATTTATTTTCTTTATTGTAATGTAGGACCTGTCCTTTGCCAGATGTAACAGGTGGCAATGGAGGTCTTCCAGCAGATCTCCCTCAGTTAGATATGCAGTGGATTGAGCAAAAATCCAAACGGGCTGCAATGAAACTTGAGAAATTAGATGGGGATCTCAAAAATTACAAATCCAATTCAATCAAAGAAAGTATTCGACGAGGACACGATGACCTAGCTGAACATTATTTAGATTGTGGGGATCTTACAAACGCTTTAAAATGTTTCTCAAGAGCACGAGACTACTGTACCTCTGCGAAGCACGTTGTAAATATGTGTCTCAACGTAATCAAGGTATCGTAGCAGTAGTACCTTTGTCGTTTGGTTTCATGCTGTCGTATTATAATGGTATAATGTAATGAGGTGGACTATTGGTATGTTTTGCTTTAGGTTTCCATCTATTTGCAAAATTGGACACATGTTCTTAACTTTGTTTCCAAAGCTGAAAACACACCTGATGTTATGGATCAAGGGAAGGTAGTTGAACAAAAGTTTTCAGATGTGGAATAAAATGAAACATGTTTTTGTAAATGTGAACATAATTATAATCAAATAAACTCTATATAGGCAAACACTAAAGAAAGTGCTCAGATAATTACGAAGCTGAGGTGTGCCGCTGGATTATCCGACTTGGCCGGCAAAAAGTACAAGACTGCTGCTAGATATTTTCTTCAGGCTAATTTCGACCATTGTGACTTTTCTGATATGCTTTCACCTAACAATGTCGCCATATATGGTGGTCTCTGTGCACTTGCAACTTTTGATAGAGAAGAGCTACAAAAGCATGTCATTTCTAGCAGGTATGGTTAAGTAGTTACTTACAGTGTAATGGTTCAAAATTCAAAGTCACATCATTACTTAAGTGCAAAGTGGAATACTTTTTTGAGCAAAGTAACAGATGACTAACTTGTTTGTTTATTACTGTTTGTTACCTACCAGTTCCTTCAAATTATTCCTGGAGTTGGAACCACAGATTCGAGATGTCATTTTCAAGTTTTATGAGTCAAAATATGATACATGCCTCCGATTACTAGATGAGATGAGAGTAAGTGATCACAATCAATTGACACACACGTGGTTTATCTAGTAATACATTCTTGTGGGTCATTGTTGTGTAATTGGCGTTGCCATTTTTTGTAGGATAATTTGTTGCTGGACATTTATTTGGCTCCTCATGTTCGTCCATTGTACGCTCAGATAAGAAACAGAGGGCTTGTACAATATTTTAGTCCTTACGCATCTGCCGATTTGAACCGCATGGCACAGAGCTTCAACACCAGTGTCGCTGCCCTTGAAAATGAGCTGATGTCCTTAATACTTGATGGACAGATACAAGCTCGAATTGACTCTCACAACAAAATTTTATATGCCAAGAATATTGATCAGCGCAGCGTCACGTTTGAAAAGTCATTGAAAATGGGAGAAGAGTACGAAAGGAGAACTAAGCTTATGATTTTAAGAGCAGCCATGGTCCGAGCTCAAATTCAAGTTAAGGTTCGTTTGAGTTTATTTTTTTTAGTATTGTGCACATTACATTTTACACATGCATACGCTTTGCTCAAGGCTACAACTTTAAACAACATTATTTTTACTTCCTTTACAGAATCCTCAAAAAGATAACCAGAATGATACTCCGGGAAACAGTAATTCACGAGTTCATCGAGACTAATACGACTAGTTATAGTTTGAATAATCGTGAAAGATTTAATAATGTTAAAAGCTACGTAAATTGATTTCAGTAACTAGATTTCGATATCGTTTTTTCTTTTTCCATGTTGCTAGATATGCTCTGTAAATTTACTGATGATATGTATTTATATTTATGCGTTGCTTCATTAAACAATGTACTAGTAACCTTACGTTCTAATGTTGTAAAACGTATTGTAAGTAAAGCAATTATAACAAGTAACCGATTTTTATTGTAAATACATACAGAATAATACAGATACAATACAACAAACAAAATGTGTTATCTCGGCTGATTTACGAATACTATGATGTTCTACATAGTTGTTTGCAGAAAATAATTGAAAATTGTGGTGATAATTTAAGCACATTTTATAGTTAATAAATCATCCTAAAGTATAGTACGGCAGCACTATATGTTAACTACATATTTTTCGCGCTTATTCCACGTAATTTTTATTTTGTATACAATATTGTACTTTCACTTTGGTCATATACCTCTATAAATATACATACCTCGTGCTATTCATTTTTTTTCTAGAGTTTTTACGAATAGGTATGTTATAATGTTATGTTTAATGGAAGACATTGAACTTTCCAATCCTCGTTGTGCGGAAGGTTTGTTCCCGAAATTTTATCCAAAGGACCTAAGTACCCATACACTAAATATCAGAGGGCTACTTCACTCACTATGTCCGTATTGTCAGACCGTGATGATGAATAAGTCTCAATTATTGTGTACATCATTAAACTATATATACAAAAATTTGAGTTGTATGATATATTGTCGTCGATTTTTCTTCAGGTAAGCAAACTTCTACGAATACTATATGTTATTATAGATACATGTGAATGTGAAGCATGCCTATGTGTATCACCTTGTATTGTGATCCTGCAAATTAATAATTTATATTCGGAAATTATTACAATAGTTCGTAAATTTTTAATAGCTAATTTAACTACACAGTGTACTCTACTTTTGCAATTTTCTTTAAAAAAAAGTATTCTATCACTATCACTAGTTCTAAAACTATGCTATGTGAGATAAGTCATGAAATGCACAAGTTTTAGGATATAAATCTGGCTAGATCTCACATTTCACTGTGCAACGAATACGTAAATGCATGATACTGATATTTTGCATTTTCCACATCGATAGGAAAGTTAACCAGATTTAATTACCTACATCTTTTTTTACTTTTAAAATAAAAAACCTAAAATGAATTGTTTCACTTCCCCAACTTGATATATAACCCTATTATTCTACTTCATAATAACGCTATCAATGTCCTTGCATTCCGTCTCCGTCGTGTTCTCTGGCATGTTTTCCGAAGAAGAATCATTTGCATCATTTTCAGACGCCTTCAGATGAATATCATCAGCCCCAACTGACGTAATACTTTTCTTTCTGGAAGGATTATTTTTATCACATTGAATGTTTTCACTATCACTGCCACTCTGTCTCATACTGCCGTAACTATTTTTTAATTTTGTGGCGCTATTTAAGCTATCACCACTTAGCCTACGAGAACGAGGATTTGTGGACTCTTCATTTGTCCTACACTGATCATCATGATCTGGTGGGTTTACATTAAATCGTCGTAAAATTCTTCCCAATACAGGACTCAATAAACTTTCATCCACCTTGCTCTCCTGAGGATACCAGAGACTAAGAAGATTTCCCAAGATTATAGTTATTGAAAATCCAATGAGAGTGTACCACTGATATGATAGACGGTACAGATAAAAATATTCCTCGGGTGGTTTTCTAGTAAAATACATAAGTAAAGTACATACATATGTCTTGTAGTAATGTAGAGTAAAATGAAAAAGAAATTCGTTCTTTGAAAATCATTAGGAAACGGAACTAGTCTACTTACGAGGTGGATGAACTGCTGCAAGACATAATTTCAGTCACATTTCCATTTGGACAGGATGTTCCACCGGATAGCCTCATGACAGGAGGCTTGGGTCCTCCAAACCCAATCCAAAGACCAAGGGTTAGTGCCACAATGAAGGAAGGAATGACTGCACGTTGACTTGTAAATGGAAAGATCATTCCGAGAGTGAAAAGTCCCAACAGTGGACCACCAACAACGCCAAAAATTGTCAAACTTGCTTGTAAAACTCCATTGAAATTTTCCGCAACAAAGGATAACCCAATACAAATTAAACCGTACAGAAAAGCTAACGATTTATTAATTAAAGATATTGTCGCTGGTTGGGGTCTTTTCGATTTAAAAAATGGTTGTATGTAATCTTCCCAGGTGACAGCAGCAAGAGAATTTATAGCTGATGATACTGTCGACAGTGACCCACTTAGAAGGCCTGCTATGAATAGACCAGTGAGTCCAGGAATGTTTTTAAGTGAGTCCACCACGAATAATGGCAGTAACTGTTAACCACAAATTTTTGGTTTGAAACATAAAAGATAGCACAAAGGTATTTTTAAATCAAAACTGGATTACTACTAACTTGATCTGGGGAGCAAATTCGTTTGGTCAATATTGGATCACAATCTTTATATTTGGCATAAATTGTCAATCCTGCAAATGACGTGGATAAACTCAAAACGATGAGAATTGGAAGGCTCAACCACAGGCTTAGTCTGGCACCTTTCAGATCTCTGAAATAAATGGGTTGGGTAAATATTTCGTTGGGGGTGAATTGAGAAGGATGCCAAAACACGTTATTTCGACAGAGCAATTAAACACATTTTTTAATGTAATTAGTTGCTACTTTACCTGACAGTTCGAAGCCGTTGAACCTGAGCCTGGTTAACGGCATATAAGCTCAAGAAAACAAACATTCCCCCAATAATTTGTGTAAAAACAGTATGTCTCACTGTGGGGTCCAAGCTAAAGCTATAATAAGAATTTAAAATGCAGAAAGTTTACTATAAGTGGGTTGATAATAATTATTGCAATATTGATAGTTGCACCCTCAATTAAAACTTACTTCAAAAACTCTATTCGTTGTCCTTCTTCAGCCAAACGCCAAATATTTCCAACGCCTCCAAGATCGATTGCTCCTTTGATAATTACACAATAAACTGCAGCAAACATGAGTAGACTCTGGAACAAACGGTCAACTGTGTAATCTTTTTATTTTTAAAAAGGAAAAAAAGGTAAAGAAATTGGGTACCTGGAACACATCAGTGATTAAAACCGCTTTCATTCCTCCAATTGTGGAATAAAAAGTGCACACAAGGCCAACACTAAGAATTGCTCCAACTTTGTTGAGGCCTGTGACTGCGCTCAAAGCCAGTGAGGGGGCATAAAGTACGATGCCCATATACAATATCATTTGAAATGAAAATGCTGCAGACGCCACTAGCCGAGTGGCCTTGCCAAAGCGATGCTCCAAATATTCATACACCGAGAGCGCTTTCAGTCGAAAGAATACGGGAAGATATACGTAAGCGACAATTGGCGTTCCCAAAATGTACGCAAAATTAATCACTATAAACTGGGTTCCATACATATAATTTTCTGAAGAAACTCCTAAAATGGTGATTGCTGACATGAAACTCGCCATCAGGGAAAATGCTACAGGGATGAACGACATATTCCCATCCGCCAGCATGTATTCCTGGTATCAAAATTTCAAACATTGTACATTTTAACTTAATTTTTTTATGTATGTTGTATGTTTAATTTATTATTTGCTTGAAAAAGTATATCATAACAAAGTAATAATAAGGTAAAAATAATATTCTTACTTTAACGGTTTTCTGACGACCTCCAGTAAATCGATAATACACACCAATCATGGCGGATATCATGAGAATCACAGCAAACACAATATAATCCCAAACGGACAAATATGACGCCATGTCGATATACGGTTAATAAGACACCAATATAAAGAACACAAATGACACACTATTGAAAAAATAAATGTACGACTCTTATTTCAACTGGATGTATACATTTTTGTAGAAATTTCCAAGCTATGTATGTATTTAATTCTTGGAAACATTTAGTAAATCACTTCACTTCACCAATATTGTTAGCCGACCAAGGAAGCCTCTTGACAGTCGACAACGTTTATACATAATATGAAGTCTTTGATTTTGTCAATGAGCCAGCAGAATCCAAAACTTTGCCACCTTTGTACCTGCAAACAATCAAATTTGATTATAGATAAATACATTTTTCAACTTAAGTGAAAGTACGTGTATATGTATTGATGCAAAAATCTAAACACTCTTTGAAAGAGGGCAACTTGGCAATGGCAACTTTCGTTTTAAATCGTGTACGGAGGAATTCTTGGAAGGTATTAAAAACTATTTTATAGTGTTATTTTAATTGTATCTTATACCGGCAACTTGAGGAACACAATGTTTCAACCAAGGACAATAAAATAAGGCATTGTAATAAGTTGGTGGTTCAAAGGTAATGGAAGTACACATCAAAATTACATCTGCCTGTGTAGACCACGTGCGTTGTACATTCATGATGAAGCGATGATGATGATGATGAATTATATGAGGAATGTATATATGTACGTACCTAGGTATGTATGTACATAATGATAGTATTAGAGTTATCTACGATGATGAGTTTGATGAAGACATTTGTAAAAAAACAAGTAGGCTATACGGTACACACATAAAGTAGCGAGTTCATTTAATTAAAGTAATTTTGATGTAATGATAGGGTTGCTAGTTTATCTTGTCATCTCTTTTCATGTGTTGCACCAAAACATTGCATCATAACAAATACCAGCACAGACATGGATTTACGATTGGATTTATACGCTACATTTATCTCATTTATAAAAAAAAAACTTTTTGCACGTGATTGAGTATTAGTCGAAGATACTGTGAATTTATAACGCTTCTATTGCCCCTGCGATATTTTTACCAATTAAAAGGAACCTCTAATTTGATTTTACAGAGACAAACTATTCCATAAAATAATAACAATAAATAAAACAGTTTAAACCCGGAATAGATAACTAACGAAAGCAGAATGGGCAATGGTCTCAAGCAAGAATGCTTTCGGTAGTTAATTTAAAAAAATTTAAACCCATCCTACATCCTACGGAATAAAGCATAAGCTTAATCACGAGCCAAACATGAATATCCATGTTTGGCAAGTCCAAGTATTTTTATAGTCAAAATCGAATGACATTTTATGCATTGTCATTAATTTTGTTCTCGCCTTTCCACAATTTGACACATACAATAATATGCTCATTATTGGTTAAACTACTTAAACTTAAGTTTAGCTGGAATGTTTCGGTATAATATGAGTATATATATGTAGTTGTAAATCATCAAATTATGAGGAACAAAAAAACGATTTCTATATGAGTTGAATTTTTGCCTTCGCCATGTTGCTCTTGTCAATCGTCCGTTTTAGACCTACAAACATGGGTAAAGTATTATATTACCTTGTATTAGTTGTCCATAATTTAAATTTTTAAAGACGATTGAAAAGAAGGGTCTATCGGGGATATGATAAATCACTGCAACAAGCGAACTGAAATAGCACAATTAGAGGAACCGTTTTCTATTATTATTGAGCCATTATTTTTTTGTTGTGCCACTTGTATGTAGGTATATATAAACCTAGTTAAATCGATAATAATACAATGCAATGTAATTATTTTTTAATCTTCAGAAAGGAAACTACTCATAGGAAAGCACTAATAACAAATAAGCCAACAAAAATTTACCGGTCCATTGGCAAAAATTACTTGTCCACATTGGTTGCCACACTGGGGTTGAGCTTTGAGCTCCTAGCATATATACCTACGTTCATTCATGTTCATTCCGTTTTATTTCAAGGGGGCCGACCGGAATGATGTCGAATTGTATTTGACTTCTGATTTCAAACAAACCCAATAAGAGTTTATAATATATTTTATTGCTTTATTTAGAGACATGTGTATGAATGAATTATGTTATGTATTTTTGTACTTGTGATAATCATTGGCAGTCACTTATGTGGAAAAATATCAAACATTCACTTGGGCCAATCGTGTACATTTTGTGTTGATCTATTTTATACATTCGTGGGTTATAATAGATAAACATTCAACATTAATGATGTTTTTATGAACACTGAAAATGATAAATAATAATAATAAATCAAAGTCTACATTTTACATGATTTCGACAGCTAAACACGTATAAATACTAGAAAATATTTTTGCTATTCTTCACTAACGTTCTCACTTCACACATGACATTTGATTTGAAAAGAATCAGTAAGGTGTCCATCATTTTGCATGATTTTTGTGCACGTGCACGTGGGTATCACAAATCACATTCCAATAATTCGTCAATTCAGTCAATAATTGCTAGAAATTTTTAAAAACTGAAACAAAATACCTAGATGTACTAGGTACTAATGTATATATTCTTGATGCTACTGCTACATAGGAAAGGATATCAAACTAAAGAAAGGATACTAATCTAGGTATATCTATTGTCTATGAATATGTAATTCCATATTTATTTTGTATTTATTATACAACATCACAACACAAACATGGATAATATTTGAAGTAATCACAGAAAATTACATGATTGTTTTAAGATTTATTTTTTGTTTCCAGACTAGAACTGTGGAGAATTACGTATCTCCCTTTATTGCTTCCATTCAGCAAAAGTGTTGTGTCAATGTGTGTACTTTCTCCAAGACCCAGTACATCACACGCCACATTGCAACTCACATGCCCGCTTTTTAATAAATACAGCTGTTCCTGTTCCACAGTCCCCTCTTCAGTTTTCACACTTGATTCGGAGACCAAGTTTGCTTATAACATGTTCCAACCACAAGTCCCAGACTACTCCAGCAAAAGACTTGGCTTCTCCTTTTGCGTATATCAGAATCAACTGAGCTCAAATAGAGTTTGTACGACGATCAATGATCAATGTTGTAAATCAATAAGAAACGCCCTCAAAAAGATCAGGACAAGTCATTGTTCACGCATTTTGCGAATACTCCATTGACAGACTAGTATGAAGTGGAAGGAATACCCATACCACATTCCCATCCCAATCATCGCGTCCTAATAAAATGGATAAAATCTAATCAGCACCGATAGTCTTTTTTATATCAGTGTGATCTGATCTGGTGTTGGTTTTGGCTTGGAACACATTTCAATTCTTAATTTCCAGTCTTCGTGGAATCTTCCATTTTGCTTTGATGAGAAATGAGAACTGCACTTTCCCTAGCAAACTCAAGCAACCACGAACTAATCATTCCGATTCCCAATATAAAACAGCGTATATTGGACATATCATCATTTCTGGAAGTTGTATTTTGAAGTTAATTAGAGAACTCAAGCTAGATAAAATTAATTCAAATTTGCTAGCATACAGCATGGGTAAAAAGATAACACTCTTCAAGCCAATTCTTCAGATGTGCATCTGGGAAACTGTCGATAAGTCCACACCGCATTTTGTTAATACATGTATTGTGGATGTAACACGAAATGAAAATCTGATATTAAAAACGAGAATACCTATACAGGTAGGCAATTTGATTTAGTTTTTTACCAAATTACTCAACGATACCTGATGTACATAAAGTATGTAATATATGTATAAGCATTAATCAAACACAGGTTGATGTATAATAATAATTTAATATGTAGCATTTTATATAAGGTGTATGTATAAGTCAAATGTATGTAGGTATACATATACATATATGCAGTTGGTTATCTTGAGATGAGAAAATATTTAATATTTTTATGCAAAATATTACAAGCTTATTATTATAAGCTTAGTTATTTTGTTTTAAAAAGCACGCCTACATTCACACCATCTTTTATTTAGTCAATTTATTGTTCTTATATGCAAAATGTTTATTGTATCATGCAAAATAATAGTTTTAGATTTTGTTGATGCAAATGGTTATTATAAAATGCAAAAATCATGGACGTACGACGTACTTACGACTTACCAAGATAAAAAGTAAGCAAGATAAATGAAAGGGGAACAAATGTAGAAAAAAATCTTAAAATTCACTTGTACAAAACAAAATCTTAAATGGATAATGAATTTACTTTAAATCTTGTTCCGGAATACTTTCGTATTTTAGCTTGAAAGAATAGTGAGTGAATCGATACAATTTGCTCCAATTCTAATTTTGATTTTTTATGGAATTAATATTAAATATACAGTAGTTATGTAAAAATGCACCAAAAACTAAATTTTATTACATATAGTTTTAAATTGTAGTAGATTTTTAAAATCCATTAGCATCTTATTTCAGTTGCTTTAATTCTACATTATAATTCAAATTGTAGTACTGGAATTTGAATCATTATAAGTATAATATTCGTACGACAAGAAGACGCGTGAAAATATTAAAACTGGAAATAAATACCATTTTATCGACATGAATTTAGGATTTCTTGCTAATAATAATTTACAATTTTCTATTGTAGAAAAGCTTATCATTATCAATTAGAAAAAGCTGGATGACGCTTGTGAAACTGGGGTATCCACACTAATTGCACTCGCCATCATACCATCATCATCTTTACTGCATGACTGTTGTCTCGCACGAATTTCATTTTCATCGTTTTCAACCTTTTCAGCGCTCATACTGATGTTATCATACATAAATGGTCTGGTTTCTGGTTCGTTTGACGCTGGCCCTCTAAATTAACATAACATATTTATTTACAATGAGTTTACCTGTATGTGATATGGCAATAATTACATACATCACATATGAAAAAAAGCATAGAGGATACCTCGTAATTCCAAACTCTAAACAAATTTCTTGGAATGTTGCCTCTGCCTCACACAAATTTTCCTGCGTTTCCAATCTAACTTTACTCCAATCTTCCGTAAGTTTAAGAGCGTCAATTTCCTCCAGGAATGGATTATCCAAGTCCCTACGAACAAGAAATTTAAAAAATAAATGAAAACATTTCT
This sequence comes from Zhuqinia jingwanae, assembly GCA_027744095.1. Classification (NCBI taxonomy): domain Eukaryota; kingdom Metazoa; phylum Arthropoda; class Collembola; order Entomobryomorpha; family Paronellidae; genus Zhuqinia; species Zhuqinia jingwanae. The sequence continues at coordinate 24,928 of JAHZNC010001808.1, forward strand.
GTCAAACCATATCAAAACCTTTTTAATTTCACGCTAACATTTAAAATATTTGCATCATACCATACTATTTCAGGTAAGGCGATGTTACTGAAGTCGGGTTTTTGTCCAAACTTCTGATCGCAAACGTGCAGGATTTGCAGTACAGCTGTAGTAGTCTTTCGCGTAGCTGGTTCCTGTGTTAAACCAAAGCAAAAACAGTTATTTTGTTGAACTCTCCTGCTATAAAACCGAAAGCTTTGTTTTAATTATTCTTAAAATTACCTTTAGAATGTCGCAAATGTCCTCCATTTTCTTCTCCCAAATTCTAAGATCACTGTGTATTAGCATTAGAGAGTCTCCTACTGTACTTGTCTGCTGATGAACTAGACACGGACAGAATCCAAGTCGAAGAATCGCAGCCGTATTGCGTAGATATAGTTCGTCCATTTCCTGAAGCTTCCGGTACAAGTAAATTTGCTGTCACATGTATAGAACAAATCATTCATTTATAAAAATCTGATTTTCAATGGAAAACAAAATCATGAAAAAATATTTTATATACATACGTACGTCCTCTTTCATTGCCTTGTGAAATTTGAACAAATCGTTATAACTTCGTAGACGTTCCACCAGTTGCTCTCGTCGCTCTCGCACAGTCTGGAACAGCGTATCAAATTTTTCTGCTTCTAATTGATCATCATCATCCTCCTCATCTTCAGTTTTCACATAAGATGATTTCTTGAGTAAATTCCTTGCTGAATTCTTCATACCTGCAGCTTTGGACATGGGTTCCAGCGAATCCTTGGTGTCTGTGTATGACTTGTTGACCCTGCCTGATTGGTTATTTTTGGACCTGTTGGAGTGTGTTGATGATGACGATGATTGATTTTGGTTTTCCTTTTTACGAGAAGAATCGACAACTTTGTGATGCTTTGGTTTCATGATTTAATGTTTAAAAGTACTGGAATATGTGGTCTGATATTTTTAATTGAATAAAATCGGACTATAAGTAAAAGCAAATAGGTGAGTTATGTTGTAAGTAACAACAGATAGATACCAGTACTTTTAAGTACAGATATATAAAAAGAATGTTTTATAGTCCTGCCTGACACAATAAACACAAAACAGACAACTTCTTCCGATCTATGATGTATGTAGTATATGTGCATATACATGGTATATACTTTAAGCGAATATATTTCTTAAACAAATTCTTATCTTATGATAATGATTTTTTAAACTGAATATTGTCAGAAAACTTGGCTTCTACATTCACAACATTACAATATTAATTCAAATGAGTTTAATTTTTATACAGCAATTATACAGTAGGTAATTATGAAATTGCAGGTTGCAATTACAGGAGGGATGTACAATAAATTTTGATGTCCAACTAAAGGTGGTAGTGGTAGAGAGTGGTATGATATCCACTATAGAACGTTTCAGAATCATTACCATTCAGATATTTTTTTTAAATTAAATTTTGCATTCTATTTATTCAAATTTTGCTTTAAAAAACGCTCATATCGATCGGATGTCTCAAAGTTTATGAAGTGCTTAAATGTTCCAGTTGCAATGTGCTTTGATGCAAATTTTTATTCCTTCCATATTTGCATGATGATAAGATATACTTAAAACAAGTCAAATTCATAAAAAATACATTCTGGTTAGCATAATTTTGCATACATAGATCCAATGCAAACATTTTGCTTTTAAAAAACCGTTTTTGAATTGAGTTTTTGTTTCCATCCACATGGGTATACCTAATTTGTCTTGTGGAATACTATCGTAGTTTGACAACTAGTTTCAGGATATTATTACCCTCAAAATTTGATATATACAAACAATATTATAACCTTCTTTTAAAGTAAGAATTATAAATGTCCAAATAAAAAACAAATCACTCCAAACGATGTGACGTGAGACACTTCATTGATGCATTGCTTATTTTCTAAGGTACTTTACTGTTTTATAAAGGCATGAGTCATCTTAAAATTAAGGGACTACAAATACAATTACATAATAGAAAACACAAGCAATTTGGAAAATATGTGGTAACAATAATTAACTGCAGTATATATCCGTAATAGTGTACTAAACTTAAATACTAGTTTATATTATGTACTTTCTCAAACGCATACTATAACGCACACACATACGAGTAGAGTAGATGTAAAAACTAGTTTGCCACTGTATATATTCAATACATTAATATATATTATTTATGTTATTAAATTAGCTACTTATTGATTGGCGTTGACACAAAGTACAAAGAATGAACAATCATTATAACATATTATATGAATCTACCTACGAATTCATAGGAACACGTTCACTAAAATATTAGGTAATAGTAATCAACCTTTATAGTACACTCAAAACATTGTTTCTGTCCAGTATTGCATGGGGTGTTGAGAGAATTCCTAGTAAAAAACCTTCCCATTTAAAAGTGTTTTGAATATGATACTATGCCTCAATGAATTGTCAACACTTGATTCACTATTTTCAGTGGTGGTTTTTTGGTGATGGAATTCCTTATCGCTCACATGATCGTGAAAGTCTTCAACTCTAAACAAAGCCGTGATTAAAACCAGGAGCAAAATGAGGATTGAGATGAACAATATCCAAAAGGCAAATCTCGTTATGCCCCGGAAAGGCGAAGGATCAAACGGCAGTCTAACACGGTATTGGTGATAACTTAACATGTCATCTGTCAAAGGGGAAAATTGCACCGCACCTGGACCATGGCGTAACTTGTAGTATTTTGAGTTGGGATTCCGTTCACCTTCTGAAGACACTGATGAAGCGATCAAGTGTGGTTTTAAAAGATAAGATGGTGGCCGTTGTGGAGGGGAAGGAGAGCTTCCGAAACGCCAATAATTTCTGCATGTTGGAAGTCTATTGTCAATCACAGACATGTCTACTTTCTTCATTGTGGAACAAGTGAGCTGTAGTAGTGTCAGTTAACTTTGCAAAGGTGCTACTTTGCGTGAAAATCTAGTCACACATCTGGTGGAAAACTCACAACTGAAAACGAACAAACAAGTCACAATATTTTGATAATTTGTTGAAAGGATTTTTAGCTTTAATAGTACAAATATTTAATCCCAACAGCATTTCAGCAATTTTAGTTAAATAATTAAGATATTTTTACCCGCAAGCCGTATACAATGTAAATAAACTCTTTCAGTCACCAGTGCAGTGAAGCCAAGAAAGCTTAGCACACACGTACTCCAGATGAACACAACTCCTCAATGCTCGTAACAAATTTTGTCCAATGTCCACTTCTGCAATTCCATTGATGATGGAATGATTTTTTTTAAATAAATACATTCAACATTTGCTTTATATGTAGCTCTTGTACTGACCGACGAACCTACAAAAGAGAATAAATAATGTTACAATCGTGTTTCTAATTTGCTTTAACTGAATGAATGAAAGGAGTGTTAAGACTTGTAGTTATTATGCGTTAATGTTTATGCAACAAATAGCTCAGCACATTTGACTTTCTTGTCATTGGATATCAACTACATTTTATGATATCAAATTTTCATACAAAATCATCAAAAACTGCAGTTGGATTAAGTAACACAGATTGAGCGAAGATGAGTAGTGCATGTGGGGTCGGGGTCGTGTCGTCTTCGTATCATCAACCATGAATTTGGTTCTTTAAAAGAGCTGTCGTAAGATATGACTAGATTGATGATTCCGCACTATTTTTATATTTGTATGTAGGTAATTAAAGTATCAGTCGCAATGTGATCACAAAATAATGTTTAAAAAGCTTACTGTAATTT
>JAHZNC010001809.1:0-23108 GCA_027744095.1 Zhuqinia jingwanae
AGCATGTAGATTTTGTTTAACATGGGGTTTAGCATGTAGATTTTGTTTAACATGGGGTTTAGCATGGGCGTATTTTAACATAGGGTTTAGCATTTGTTCGCCTTTTCGAAAATCGACGAACAAATTATATATTAGGAATATAAATATCTGTGTGCTCCCAAGTTGTAAAACTTTTTGCAACACATACGGCTCACGTTTAATATATTATTATGTTGTGTGTGTGTGTGTGTGAGAGAGAGAGAAAGAAGAAGAAATGAGCTAAAATGATTCTTCGTTAATAGACTTTACAAAATATTCGTTTAACTAGCTAAGTGAAAGTATTAAATATTAATCAAGAATTCAATTGGAGCCCCCTATATATATTGCATAAAAAAGTTAAAGCTATTTATAAACAAAAAAGTCATAAAAAAGTTTTCTAGAGAAAACATGTGTAATCTTGCAGATAGTATATATTTTTTTGTAATAATAATAATAATAATGATATGCCGATGATTCAAGGTTTGCATGTTATGTGCTTTTAGTGGTTACACCATGTGTATATATATATATATGTATGTGAGGGCTGGCTTGGATTGTTTAAGATTCCCTGAATATTTATTACGTTAAACGTTACCATGAGAAAAACGAAAAGAAGAAGAAAAAAATTGTTAATCTATAAAGCATTTGGATATTGGGTGGGATATTGCAAAGAAAAATACGTAGGATAAACTGAGGGTGGTGGTGATAAATATGGTAATTTATTTTTATACAAAAGTGTATTTAAGTAATATATAATGTGTGTGTGTGTGTGTATGTGCACAGTATATTAAAAGGGAATACATATCAAAAGTGAAAAACAAATTTAATAGAGCATCAAAGAGAATGATGATACGCAATATACACGTACATATATACCTACATGTATACATAATATTACACACATTTTGTACATTTTGCTTTTGCCAAAGTGAGCTCAATGGGCTTGCATATATTTATATATTAATGTTAATATGCTCAACAACACAATATCACCTATTCTAAATTGTTCTGTACAAACAAAACATTCGATATGATACTTTGAGACATTCACAAAATTTGTTCTTTTACACTTCTTGAGAACTGTTAACTTGGATAAGCCAGAAGCAAAAACAATTCAAAGGAAATGGAGTTCTTTTGGGGGATATACTATTTAAATATGTACGTAAATACGTATCAACTCGTTAAATGTTAACATCACTTAGCTCCCATTTTTTCACACAGTCATCCTTAAAAACATCATAATAAATGTATTTCCGAGAAATGATGTAAAGGGAAACCATAGCAAAAGGATACATATATTCATATATGTTTTCATTGTGGTGTACTATTATTATCCATTCAATGTATTCAACAACAAAGGTCACGCGTGGCACTATAATGATCAGACGCGTGTGTGTGTGTTTGTGTGTGTGTGTAGAGAAAAGTCTTGTTTCATTAATTCTTCTTTTTTTGTTGTTGAACTTACAGGAATATGAGTATTGAATAGATGAATCTTCGTATAGTAATTACCATTTTGTATGTACTTTGATATGTGTTATGGCTGTGTATTTTTTATCACGGCTTTATTTATGGCCATCATGATAATCCAAAAGGTCTTTTGTACATTTTATGTAACATTATTGCTTACTTTGAATTAATTAATGCAGTTTATAGACATGTAAGATGCAAGCATATAGTAGTAATCATGCATATATATATATATATATCAACAGCGCATATGAGTACCGCAATTTTTTTTGTCACAATGCTTATTACATGATCCACAGGGATCAATCCACGCGTCATTTATTACCCCAGTTAGATTTATTTTATGTTCACTATCAAAACAACTGGCGGCGGTGGAGCTGACAACACACATGTACATCATCCCAATATCACCACATTAGTTATTTTCATTCATTTACTTTCCATTATTTGACCAAACACTAATAAAATGTGTCGTGATGAGTGGTGAAAATAATGAAAGCACTGATTTCTTTCTGTGTATACTTTCACTATGTTTTACTTCCCGGTGACAACTGTAAGCTTGCTGAATAAAAGGAAGATGATGTTCACATGATGTCATGTTATTAGTTCCCTACAAACACAAATGGTGAAGTAGTGCACACAATTAAGTAATTGAAATGATAAATGGTTTTGGGAACGTAGGTATGTCGTACGTTTTTATGTTGTTATTTCCATTATTAGCATTTTGCGAAGCAATATGTTATTAAGATCGTTGTTTGTGTGTCTGTCCGTCCGCCCTATTCACGCCGTTTAACTCGGTGGGCCTAAAATTGGCAAACAGGTACTTTAGTGTATGACCTCGACCCTTTATAAGTTTTACCTTCGGTAGATGACCCCCTAGGGGCGGGGTATACCTTAACGAGCCCTTGGTATACAAGTACCTTCGGGTAATACCGAACCACAGTGGCATTTCAGCACCTCCCCAGGACGGGGTAGCAAAATTTTATCCCAATCTGTTACAAAAACTGGTTTTACTAATAGACCAGCTATTAAATTTTAGGTAGTAAATACTTACGTATTACTGATGCTAAAAAAAGTCAGCAAAGAAAAGTGGAGAGTAGCAGTGGTAGACCATCAGCATTATCATAGCCCTTTATTACTGGCGTTGTTCTTTGATGTGCAACACATTGTGCATATTTTGCTGGAAGAAAAAATAGTATCACAGCACCCATAGAACAAAGATGCGTCTAGGTAAGTATTTTACAACAGAAAAAATATGTTGTATATTTATTATGTAAGTGTGCAAGCTTGTCTGTGTGAAGTGGCTTGTGTGAGTGACTGAGTGGATATTGGGCAGTTGTTGTATTATGTTTACCTAGTATGCTGCTTGCATTGTGCTGCAGTTGTCACAAAAATACAGGACGATGGCAATAAGATCCACATGAATACGGTGATAGACTTGACTAGCCACAGAGATAGAGAAAGAGAGCTTTTTTCTGGCAAAAGCAAAGGAGCAGTGTAATAGACAGCAAGTGAGAGAGAGAGAGAGAGAGAGAGAGAGAGAAGGGAGAGTGGGAGAAAACACTTTTGTTCTGTCACTAATACAACTCTTCTCTCACTTGCTTCCCCACACACACACACCACTATTACACAATGTAACAAAATGGAGAATCAGCAGAGTGAATGAAATAAGTACACAAAAGAAGAACAAGTGATGTTATTAATATTATTAGATTTCCGACGTGGTTTGGCTTGTGGCTCTCTCTCTCTCTCACACACACAGCAAGAGAGATAGATAGATGAAAAATGGAGAGACAGAGGAAAACGGGGAAATGTAGAAGGATAATGTGAAGAAAAGAGAAAATAGAATCAGCTTAGCACACAGAAAAAGGAATACTGCTACAAAATGAATGCCATGTACTAAAGCTGCACTACATCCCTCATCATATCATTTACACACGTAGGTGCGCGCAAACCTCCACCCACACCTAGTTGAACACTGACAAGGAAACACATATAATAATTTTCTCTCTTTGTTTCCCCTTAAATTGCTCTTCAATTGCTACATTTTCGGTGGTGAGTGGCAACTACAACAATGACCTTTAAAACTGTGTGTGTGTTTGTCATTTCATCTTTTTACTAGATAATACGTACTACTTAATCTAGTGAATCGTGCATTATTAAAGTACGGATTTCAAGGAGTACACGCATTCAGTAGCACTGGTGGAAGGATAAATCATGCATTTTATATGTTTTTCAGGACAAGCCCAAAACCCTTCTGGCCGTAATCGTGTGTGTGATGTAGATGTGTGCTTAATACAAAAAAAGATAGGTATTTATCATCAACATACGAGCACTTTTCAAAATTTCTCTGTAAGATGCAAATATCGAAAGTTAAGGGTTTCTGAGAAGTAGAAAACAAATATTCATATGATCTCTGCATTTTTTTATTATTACGGTGTTTAAATAATATTCCTTAGTTTTTTAGGTTAAATTAAGGGCTATAGACACTTGTGCATGCATGTATTTGTATGGGATAAATTTTTATCTTGATACAATGACTATGCCGAATGTTGACAGAGATGTGTTCTTGAAAACTTCCTTGTCTTTTGGAGTAAATATGTTATATATCATATTTGACAATAACGGTCATGTCACGCCTCTCGCTCTGCATACAGATATCATGAAATAGTTACAATTTTATATAACTGTCCGTTCTTATGACCTAGTTGGCCATATTCTATAGTAGGTGATCAACTTTGTTTCACACAAAGTTTGTCCTTTTCTTTGAAAAAGTTGTGTACTTTCTTTGCAAATAGTAGCGGCTCATTTCTTTATGAAAGCAACAAGACCGCACAAGGCAAAAGAAAGATAGCAGTTTAAGCCTGCAATTTGCGTGCTGCCTACAAATATATATTTTGTATCACAAAATATCAAGGTTTGGTGGATTAAATTCAATTAATTAATATTGCAGTGCAAAATATTTACTGTTGTTAAAAAAAGGTTTTTTTTATTTTTTATTTTGATATTGTAATTGGGCTATTATATGTTATTGATTTTGTTGTCAATCAATTCTCTTCTATCACACAAAAGCTCATTTAATTTTGAAACTCGTTTCAGTGAAAGAACAGTTTTTTCAGCCTGTTTTTGTTAAGGCATTTATAATTAGTAAATACAAACGGGTTTGAAAGTAGATATAGTTATTGTTGTTTTTATTATTGTTATTATACATATTTCGTATGTTAAAGGATGCATATATTTTCTTTGATCCTACTTTCCATTTTGTGATAATACTAAAATATAAGCATACTGCATACACTCTTATTCTGCGTGACTGCATGCATTATTTTATTTAAATACTTAAAAAATGTTTTTGTTCGGATTTTTGCTAAAAGGAGCCTAAAATGTAATATGCCTCGGGTATTTCCACGATAGTATCTGAAGTACCAAATGCCTGAGAAAGTTTTTACTTATTAATGCATTCCGGATACATGAATAAATAAATTGTTGGCATTTTTAGTTCCTCATAAATAAAACGGCCATCATCCTCAAGATTACGTAATGCACAACAATACAGTATGCATGCATGTATGCATGTGCGTGTACTTTATCGTTCTTTCTGGTTTACCAAACTTATTGACTTGATAGTGTAGAGTGCAGACTGGTGTATGTCATTAAAGTATTTAAGTACTTTTTGTTGTTTTTATTTTAAATTTTCCAAAACTACACAAATATTTGGTGAATAACACTGTTTTTGTGTGCTTATGTTGTGTAGTAGCTAAGTAAACTTGTTTAAACCTGATATAATTTTCTACCACAAGCGTCAAAGAATTGGCTTAATAATTATTTTTACATGTCTGGATTCATGTTTAAAATATGTTTTTTTATCAAAGGGGATACCATTGGTAAAGACACCATACTGTATGATATATTTACACAATTATCCGATTAAGATGAGAAGCCAGAAGTGCTTTTGCTGAAAATTGTACTCCTTGTATCTCGTTATCCCATATTTCTTGTCCACCGCGTAAAAGTGATTTTATTTAGCACCCAATCCCACCAACAAAACATACACATTTAGATCTGTAATTCTTACAATCAGTAAGAATTGTTCATTCTATGGAAGGTTTGCACTTTTTGGGTTCAAACTATCAATATCTAACTGACTATTGAGCACATGTAGAACAGAATGACAGACACACATGAGTCTCAGATAAACTACCTCATCAACATGAAATGCTTTCGGTAGTTTAATAAAACATCAATTTATCAGGCGATTTCCCTTGCTAATGTCCTTTCTTAATAGGAAATTTGTTTTTTTGTGAATAGCTACTTCTGTTAAACTTTCACCGTGCTGCATGCTGCTTTCTTTTATTTCCCTGTGCTTTTCGTGTATGTTTCAATCGATTCTTTTACTTTTTCCAGCAGTAGAAGTCGATTTCAACCAAGTGTTTATAAGTAAACACGGGAGTGGCGTAAACATACGCACCATTATAACAAAAATATGCATAACAATACAACAAACGAAGAAAAGTAAAAGTAGTAGTAGTAGCTGAAGCAGCGCAGCGTCATAACACAACAGCAGCAGTCAGTCAGCAGTGTTTTACTTTTAGTGCCTGCTTTTCTTCATTTACCTCTTCATAGACCAACCCATCATAAATAAGGTCGATACTTTTTCAGATGTGCACTTTACTTACTTAGTTTTTTTTTAAAGGGAAATCCTTCTACTATTTCTCCTGCTGCAGCTGCTGGCTATTAACGTTTTCTCTTTTTTGAGGGTGGTATATTTACTTTGCATGCAAAAGGTCATATTAAAATATACTGTTTTACCAGTGCTGCTGCTGTTGTTGCTTAGGTCTGTATTTACATTGCTGTTGTTGGTTACTCTTAACCAAATCTAATGTATGTACGTCTTAGCAGGGTTGATGACTAACATAGTAATAAGAAGAAGCCGGCGATGGAGAGAGAAAACTACTATCCGAGTGAAATGGTCATAGGATGATAGTTTATACTCCCAGTAGTGGCGTTATCATAATTATTCCAATATATTGTACATTTATATCCACACGTACGCGTGTAATATTCCCTTAAACTGCTTTCTATGCAGTATCAGAATTACTACTATTAACTCTTGCCATGAAAAAAATAAAACATTTTCATTAAACCGGTCGTTCTTTTATATTTCCCGAGCAAAATAAAAAAAATGAACACTTCAAATGCAAATAGGGTTGTATGTGAACTTATTATCAAACCTTATTGACCATCTGGTCAAACATCTCACACGCTGTCGATTTTTGAAAGAATATGATCACACTTGTTCGAAAAAATATATGCCTATGTGGATACAACACGAACTCAATGGCAACAATACAACAGAGAATTTAAACATTTAATGGCTGTTTATTTCAGATGTGTGTCTGAAAACACCGCCGACAATTTTTTTTAAATTCACAATCAGTCCAAATGGAAAATCTGAAATGAAAATGAGAAACATTTACGAAATAAAAGTGACATTCATTTCCCATTTCCAATGAATAAAGTTTTTTTTTCGCAGTAAAAACGGTGATCACCTCCTTATTTATAGATGCAGATTTTTAGCTTCAATTCTCTTTTTTTTTGTACATTTGCCCACATACACAAAGAGGAAAAAATGAATACTTTAGCCTTATTATGTATATTTTTGCGTGAAAGTAGCTCATTTTTTAGTGATATATTCATTAGGACGACTATATATACGCAAATAACTTTTTATGGATTGCCAGCTTAACTCAACATGACAGGATTGGTAAAAAGTGTCGACTGCTTCTTTTTTCTGCTCAATTTGGTAGTTGACTTGACATCATCAAGGCGACATGCTTTTCCTGTCGCTTGATACCATATACTTCTATAGCATGAGAAGCAGCAGCAGAGCAGAGAGAAGAGGGTTACATCTCTTAGTCGACTTGTTGTAGTAGCTTTTTCCTATTTTTCCCCACCATCCATTCCAATTTTTCCTCTTTAATGCTTCACTGCATCCGCGTATCCAATGTAATCATTATCACTACTGTAACTATTTGTGCAGCAGCAAGTTAGCTTGCTGTTGAAGCAAAGCGTTGTCGTCTTTATATAGCTATATCTACGCTACGCAGCGTCGTCCTCCTCCTCTTAACAAAGTTTTTCACCAGGTGGATGAATCCATATTAAATATTATACTGACAACAAGACACAAGGAGGTGAACTTTGTATAAAAACGATAAATGAATCAAACTTTATTTCATTATCCTCCTTTACTACCACCATCTCGTCCACCATACACATAATGTATAAATTATATTCTCATTTTGCTTTGGTGATATTTTGATGAAATGGGGAAGAATGGAAAAGGAAGATGTGTTTACTTTTTATAAATATACAATATATGTTTTGTGTGTGAGGTTGCTCCTGATGAAGTGGCATCCCAAAATATTCATCCATCCAACCAATCCATTATCGCCACAACGCAGTCAAGAAGATGATATAATACGCACAGATATTGGGTATACCTACGTACTTCATGCATGAAATGGCTTTGTCCCATCCCATCCATCATGCCATCGTACTAGTAGCTCTCAACTCCACTCCGCAAGACCACTAAGGGTTAGTGGCAACAACCCGCTCATCCCACCACCCACATATATCTATCATCTGCACACAATCTTGACACATATATTGAAATTACCTATTTTCAAATGTTCCCGTGAATTCGTTTCCTTTCTATCTGTAAACGTATTGTATAAACTGCATACGCAGTCAGCCGATTGTTATAAGCTGTTTTACAAAAGACGTGCAAATCGTGTTATCGATGAAAACAAAAATAGGTATAAAAATGATTTGTAGCTCTTTTGTGCACTCATATTTTTTCTGAAGTTGCAGACACACACTCACACAAACAAACACCAATATAAACACGAGCGGATTTTATCTAATATTGGCTCATTACTGATTATTCGGCGATATGGAAGCGTATAAAGTGTAAAAGATAAAAGAACAGTTGCTATTTGCTTACCAAGCGCAAATTTCACTCCGGTCCATGCACTTTTCATAAAATTGACGAATCTGCAGTACATTGATCTATTAGAGTGATGGGCTGCTCTGCTGCTACTCCTTCTACTGTCATGTTGCTGCTGTTGCTGAGACTGAGCTTGTGACTGCTGAGATGGAGAGGTGCTTTTCCTCGTTCCGCGCGTATGATCTGAACTGACCATCCCATACATCTCTTTTTCATTGATTTCCTCAAGATCACACCTTCTCTCTTCTTTTTATCCCTTCTTTTCACTTTTCTCGTGATTCTTATTATTATTGTTAATTTTAAGTAGTATCACCACAGATCTGAATAAACTTTTAAGAAACGAAGATTACTTGCTCGCATGTAGTCGCCAGTCTACAAATCTGTTTTGTCTTGAGATGGAAGAGAAATAGATCCGTAGCAGGGAAATCAATTTCCTGTAAAAACAAAAAATATATAACGTTAATATTCCAAGCGAATAAAAACGTATTCTTATTATTTCTATTCTGGAGACAGTAGACACTTTGCAAATTTAATAATTCGCAGGTTTTGTATAGTGGGTATACTTACAAATATACATATACCTAATACTATTCAAATATTCTGGAAGAGAAAATTTGAGCGTTTACCTAAAAATACATGTATACCTATATACATTTTATATTATGAGCGATACAAATGTATCCTTTTAGTTTTTATCCTTCTCCTTTGCACCAAATAACTTTTATTTTCAAACGTTAGTGTCTTTCCACCTTTTCCTCAAGACTGCACGACAACTACACAAGAAAAGTAGTTCCCATGTGGGTTGTCCAAAGCAACTGACTGATGAATTAGGTGGAACTTCCAATGTGACAATGTGTGTTGCTGGTGTTTTTATTAGCAAATAAAAGCTCCAAGTAATTAGTTGTCCATGACGCGTGTAATATACGGGGAATATTCCAGCAAGACATGGCCTAATTATAAGATATTGGTAAACCACAAGGAATAAAAAGTGTTTGGAAATGTTCAAAGCTGGAAACGTTGCCTGAATGACCTACCAAACCCATGGCAAGATAAAGAATGTGAAGAAAAGGAATGTGTTGTTGTGTTGCATTGTACCTTGCTGTTGGATGAAATTTCACAAAAAAAAGGGATTTTATTTATTGTCACTTATATTGCTACTTTATTTGTCCTTTGTATGTATGGTATGTAGTATATACATATACATATATAGGGGGCTTAATGATAAAATTATTATAATTATTTAAAATTAGAAAAAACCATTTTGTGTACAAATCTAGTCCATTTATTCACCACTCACACAGTAATATTGCCAGAAAACGGGTAACATGTCCATCTTTTCTATTATTTATAATTTAAACGCGACCCATATACCTAGTATATGTACGAACAGTTGTTTGTGTGTCCACTGCAACAGCCGTAGTCGTAGTAGCAGTAAAATAGCAGGCGTACAGCAGTATACATGGAACAAGGTTAATGCTTTTTATGTGTTTTATTGACAGTTTCTCTGCATGGTTGTCAATCATACCGGAAAATATTTTTTGTTGGTTTTTTGGTTTTGGAGATACGTATATATACATGAATGCCTAATTCCAGTAAAACAGGAGGATTTTCGTAGCGCCCCAAACAACAGCGACATAATAATGTATGCTCTTTTATTGGAACGCAATGAATATTTTAAAATGGTTGCTTGTTTTTTGTACACCGCACCGCCATTATTTTTGCTTTAGGGGAGAAAAATAGAAGGTATTTTGCCCAGCTCATGATTTTGTTCACCTTGGTTATATACACCAAATAGTATGCGTCGTTGATAGAAAGCGAGAAAGAAGAAGAAAAAAAACGGAGGGAAAGTGAAGCCTGTGAAAATAACCATTATCCCACGTGTTCAAGTTTAAACGTTCAAAAAAAAGAAGGTTTTTGTCATGCCTTCAACACACTATTTCATGCGTGATGCTCATAAGCAAAACTACTTGCATTCACATCACATATATATATGTAGTTAAGTATATACATATGGATGGGGGAATATTTAATGCCCATGAAACTTGTAAAGTTTTCCCAACTCCTCAATATTCTCTCGCTCAACCAAACTGGCCCAGACACACACCACACACACACAAACACATACATCTTACTTGGCTAAGAACAGCTGACAATCTTCAACTTTCACAGGGAGTAATTAGTGTGTGCTTGATAATTACTTGAGATTAAATTCCTCAAGTTTATATATCATCATAAGAAAAGTATGCGTATGTAGAAGCATCACAACGTCATCATCATCATTTGCATTACTTTTTTGTTTCCGGCTGCTATGCTGCTACTATAATTTCTTGCTAGTTGGTAGTGTTTAAGAATAATAATTTGAGTACTATCTCTTTCCAGAACAACTCTCTGCAAAATGTGCCTGCTTTTGCATTTTACCATGTCAAGTCTTCTTCTTTCTATAGAACGAGCGTGATAATAATAATAATAGTATGTGATCTTAAAACAGGAACATATAATATTGCATTATTATTATTATTATTATGAAGCATCTAAAATAGACACACTCCTGCACATTTGCATCACATAGATAGAGCATATACATAACATTTAGCTCCTCAACTTAATTTGTTTAACTGTGAAGTGTTCCAGTTTTGCAACATTAATAATCAGAGAATACACACTTGATTTTATGCTTGAAAGAGAAAATTATTTCTCTACTCAGACACACACAGAGACAAGGCACACCAAAGAAAACTAAAAGTATATCGAACGTTATTAAAACTTTCTCCCCTCCATTTACTACAATTCGCAAGAGGAATGAGTAGTGAGTCAACAAATAAATAATTGAACTTACTTTATATTTTAGTAGAACATTTTCGTCTTTAGTTATAAGTTTGTTTCACAAGCAAAGGGGTTTATTTTCTCTCTTTTCGGTTCTTTATATAATTAAGTAGGTATATGCGTTGAACGAATCGTACAACACCCGAGCTGTTTTTTTTTAAACATCACAGGACACTATCAAGTTGTGTAAATGAATAGAAAAAGAGGCAATAAGATTTTTTTATCTGAAAAGAAGCGACACGCTCAAAAAAAACTTCTAAATATGTATGCATGTACATACTTTCATGTATGATGATGATATGATATAACTGATATTTGGGTGGATGTGCATTCAAAGGTGAACTATGACATATCACTTATGTTCGTTGCATAAGAAGGTACCATATGCATAAAGCATATTACTTTTAGCGTAACGGTGAAAAACCAAAAGTTTTATTTGTAAAATAAAGAGCACACGCCGCCAAATTACCATTGATAATTGCATTTTTACAAAAAAAATATATGAAATTTTTTTTTAAACTGCCTCAAGGTTCTAATCATTATTATATTTTTTCCAAGAAAAAAGTCTTCTTCCGAATTGAACATACGACTTTTTTACATGGAATCTTCGCACCCAAAAAAAAACTTTATTTTGTGTGTTGTAACATGCGCATAAATGTTATACATTATTCAAGTAGGCTCACCGGATGATTATAATGTGTTCTAATCCTGCTCCTCCTGTGTGCGTGCGTGTTACAGTATAATGTTTCACCGTACAGTTTTGGAGGTGGTTGGGAGGAGAGAGAAAAAAAAGACAGGAAACACCGCCAAATAATGTAATGAATGCATTATCTTTACTTTTTTCTCGCTCTCCTTTTTTCTTTCTCTTTAAAACTGTATAAATATGCTTTTTTGTGTGTATAAACAAAACCAACATAAAACACAAACTTGTAAACTGTAAAAAGAAAATACAACATAATTTTGGGCATCTCGCATCTCTTTACCCCATCTCTCTCAGTCTCTCTCCTCCACACTCTATTCCCTTTTCTCTGCTAAGCATGATAATTCGTCAAAGTGTATTTCCTCGCTACTTGAGCCTGTTTTTCCTCTCTGTGGAGTTTGTATTGCGCAACAAGTGGATAGCCACTCTGCATCTCCAGGGATAGTATAATGTTCCCTCGAAAGAGCAGCTGAAAGCAAGCCATGCAAGAAAGGTTTGTTGCTGCCAGGCTGCTGGTAAAAACAAGAAAATATAAAGCACATCCAACAAGTTCAACAGAAGGAAACGCACACATACATAGACACCATGGTAGACAAGCTGTGAAAAGCGAAAGGAGAGAGAGAGAGAGAGAGAGAGAGAGAGAGACAAGGAAGCAGACAAAGAAACATGTTTTGTGCAACTGGCCGAGTGAGAGGAAAAAGAAAGAAAGAAACGGAGAGCATTTTTATGTAAGTAGGTCTTCTTCTTTTAATGCAGTATTGATAGCACAATAATCCATGTTGGTAGGTAGTGGTACACTGAAAGTCAGATTCAGTATTCACTCCACATACTATATAGAGTTTTGCTAGTCAATATAAATATTCTAAATTTCGATATCTATCTTGTACAATAGCTTACATATACGTGTACCACAAAGGTGAAAGGAAAAACAGTGTATGAGCTACGGAGAAAAACGTCAGGAAACCACGAACAAAAGCTGTATAGAAAATCATCACACGGCATCACACGGTAAAAACATGCGCTTGCTCCAATGTACCCCAAAAATGCAACGTTGACAATGAAGAAGCATGATAATAGTGGTTCTTGCCAAAACAACACATTTTGACAGATTTGATATGGAAGATGACACACTTGGTTTGGAAACTCTAAATTACAGATAAATTAGTTGGAAACCAGATAGTCACTGATTTTGAAAATTAGATGGGATTATAACTACTACTATTTTTATTCTACATAATAACTACGTTATTCACAATTATGTTTTAGGCGTATATGTATTATTACAGCTTATATATATATCGTATCATAATGATATGACAAGGTGACGTAGTGCATTGTTTTTTTTGTCCCGTTTCTGATGATGTATAACATGCAATAAAGTTAACGTGCAGCATAACTAATTTTGCCTTTGAAGATAGGATTTTCATGTGTCAGTGTACCGTGTAATTTTAACATTATTACTACAGATATGGAAAGACAAAATGATGTGATGTTATGAAAGGGACAGGAGCGTAATTGAAATTGGACTCGGCTTTCTGTCCCAACTCCGTAGTGGCGCTGTTGCGAGCGGATTTCATTACATGCACACAGGAAGGACGACGGCAGGATTGATGACATGTGTGTTACGTGACAACTTTACATCTTCAATCTTCTGCATTCTACTTGTTATTATCATCTTCTCCCTGTGCTTTCTCATTATATTTAGCCATTTTTGTAATTCGATAAGATTCAGTTCTATAGTGTTTGAGTAGCCGACCTACTTTAGTAATTTGTGCAAATTAAACTAATGGTAATTACGTAGATGGGTAATAATAAAAATTCAACAAATTATTCATACGTTGTCATCTCAAAATCCTTCCACATACATATCTTGTCTCAAAAAAAAAACATACATGTATTGTTCAGTGGTGCAAGATGGGAAAATGTTCATTCATAAAAGAATTTACATTTACATTTAGTTCACATTTGAAGCTATATTTGACAATAATAATGGCATTATTTAGTGCACATGAATAATGCCAATATATTTTCCTTTGTACAATGCTGCCACATATTTCGATTGCATGCATCTTTTGTTGGTTGTGGTTGATTCATGGGAAGTACATTGACAATAGAGATAAAGTTTTGGAAAATGAAGTAAAAAGTTTTTGCCTGTAGCATCTGCACAAAATTCTTTTCATATCATCATCATAATAGTAAAAAAAGAATCTCAATTTTCTGTTGCTTCCAGTTCCAGTCAACACGCTAAATTAATAGCAATATTTTTGAGTTGCGTAGTATTTAAATAAATCACAGAATTTATATTGCAGCTATTTTGTTGTGGGGATCTTATTTCGTATCCTGTTGATATACCATAAATAATATTCACTTCTACATGAAAAACATTAATTTAGAGAAAATAATATTGGACGCATTTAATCTCTGTGGTTTTTCGCAGATTCAAAAGTGTATTAAATTTTAAGCTACACGTCGTCGTATACATATGTGCTTGCATATTACGTATGTATGCATGTAGTTGTTTGATGATGACGCCTAGAATGGTGTGATCATGATATGATGATAATACGACACACGCCAGTAGTATATATACAACACTATCAAGTAGCATAGTACACGATGATGATGACTCCACAATTTCATTAAAATCATGTAATCAAAATACATATTATTATATACCAGTGGTGGTAGTGGTAGTAGTAAATGAAATAGTGGCGGAAGAACCGTAATATCATGGTATGGTACATATTATCTACTACAGTAATGGAAAGTTAACTCCCATGATGATACTGCTTATTAGGTGGTGCACACACACACGCAGAAATAAGTTACTTTTTCAAAAAGTGGTTTAAGTCTGCCTGACATGGCGAGTTTGTGGTCATACATCACAACTTTAGTAAATATATCTACACCATCCCACCCCCACCCACAACCGTGCATTATTATTAATCAACCTTTTCAGTTTAGCTTTCATTACAATTACGCTTCGTCTTGAAATATTATGCAAATATGAATTTTTTTTTCAACTGACTGTTTTTTTTAAATGACTGCTTATTTTTTGCGACATTTTTGAACAACGAAAAGAATTTTGAGTGCATATTTTTTTGATACAACTTTTTAACCATGCGTACATACCATCACCTGTTTTTATATTATTAAATCATGCAACAAAAGTCAAGATCACAAATCTTAGTATGATAAGCATATATTTTTTTGGAAATAACTATATATCTCACTCACAAGCCAAGCCTGTCATCATTTAAAATTCAACGGAATCATATATCTGGTTATTGTGGTAGTGGCAATTGGGAATAGGAAACAAGAGTGCTTTTCCCCATAAATATATATATAATACCTTATTATATTGATACGTTGAAGAAAATGAATAATATAAAATGGCTATTATTATGCACGTCTAACTAACTACCTTACACTTTTTTTATTCTAAAAGCAGTATTGTAGATTGTTTTTGCATGTATGTGTTCTTTGATGCTGCTGCTGCTACTACCACCACTTTTACTTCCAGTTGAAGTGTATGGTTGACTTGTATACTTAAGAGGAATTGACAGAAAAGGAGTAAACTTATGGCAGCCAACCATTTCATAACAACAACTTTTCGCTGCTCTTCTATTTCCTGCTTTGAATATTTCAGGCACAACTCCTCCTCATTCGTACAAACATTATTGTTCATATGAAGTTGGTGGTGAAGTAGATGCTTTTACTATTACATAGTATCGTCTATCTATCCATACATATATATATATATAATAAATTATGCATATTATGCATATGTATTTCTGGAAAGCATGACACTGACTGCTGCCCTAGTCGAAGTTCGACTGTCGAACTAGGAAAGTGTGTGCTCCTGATAAACTCCCTCACCAACCAAAATCTCTCATCTCTATCGCTCAACACTCTCAGCACTATATTATTTTAGTAAAAGTAAATAACTGCAATTCGACAATCACCATTATTATCTTGCCACCATCCACATATTTTGACTCAAAATACAGCTTACAGACATGCTTAGGTGTACACATAATATATTAATAATAATAATAATAAGTATAGTGTGTCATAGATTTAATATTGGGACAACAGCTAATACTACATTACCCACTTCCACTTCCAACCAAAATTGTTTGGATTAAAGCACCGCACAATAAAGAAGCAATCCATTCATTTACCAATGCTTCTGCACATAAACTTTGCTATTAGTAGGTATTATTGTAATACGGTATAAGCTGCTGCTAACATATATTTAGTTTCCCAAGTGAGATTCGTTTCTCCCTTTTATTTTGGGCGCCATAATATACAACCCAACTCATTTCAAAAATTGAAAGTGAGAGAAAATTACCCGAGCAAAATGTTAGAAATGTAAGGCAAGATTAAAGTGGATATATTAGAAATAGCAGTTGCTGTAGTGTAGTGACTGAGCATAATATGTACAACTAAACAAAATGTTCATTTAGTCGTCATCGCTTTTTAGCAGCTCACCAAAATCCAAAAACAATGCCTAAACAAAATAGGTGCTTAGTACCACCACTGCAGATGCTCACTAACATACACACAAACAAAAGTTGTTGTTGTTGTAGTAGTAGGAGTAGCCAGGTGTGTGCGCCTTATCGTTCACTCGTGTCGTGTGTTTGTAATGGTTCACCGTGCAGCTTAAATATAAATGTGCAGGATATTGCTTTGTTATGGCTAAATCGCATATTTTCTCTTCCCTTTCCTTCTTGCTTTTCATTTAAGTATACACCACTACTCCATTGTTTTCCTTTCGCATTACACATACATATTCAGATTTACTTAGATTTATTCGCGTGAATTAATAAAATCGTCTAAAATCTCTAATAAAATGTTTGTTATTAGAGGGTTTCCTAAAGAAAATGAAGCTACACTATTATTACATATTATGTATGTTACTATTTCTATTACTACCAAACAAACAACTTGAAAATGCTTGAAAAAATTGAAATATCTACAACCTACCTAATTTATTCTTCATATTTTGTTCCCACGATGATCAAGACCATGTCACTTAAAAGGAATCAATAAATTGTTTATAGCGTTTCACCAAACCATTTACCGATACCCAGGTGAAATGAATCCATAGAGTGCCTTATATTATGCCGTTTTTTCTTCTTCTTTTTTTGAGAAAATTAAAAAAAAATTGTTATACCTTTTCTGTTAAACGGCAGAAAAAAAAGGAATTAAATGTGTCTGCATCTTATGTATCTATCTGTTTTTTTTCAAATGTGTAAACCTACCTATTTTAAATGATAAATATTAGGATGCCGATGTCAGCAGGGGCATGGATGAGAGTGAAAGGTGCATAAAAACAAGGGAAGCATGCTTTTTTTCTCTCTCTCTCTCTCTCTCTCTCTATCTACGTTTTTAATACAGTTGGAGGAGGAACGCACAACATAATGTTGCATTCAAAACATGTTGCGTAACAAGAAGAGAATAAGTGTGTTGTTGAGCTGCTTTATTATTGTTCTTCTTACTTTCCTCCTTCCTCCTTCCTCGCTACGTAACATTAAGATTTACTAGGTTAGAAGAGTAGTCGTGGAGGCGGCAGCAGCAGTGGAGGCTGCGATGGCAGTGATCGTAGTCCATCAGTAGTAAAAAATAAATCCCGTTAGCTTTATCCATGATTACTTGGTATTCAAAGCGAAGAAATATTGTAGCTATGAGGAAAAGATAAAAATGGTACATTTATTATGATTTGGCATCGTATTCTTCAAATGTATAATATGTATATATATTGTGTGTGTGTGTGTTGTGTGTAAGCCTACACTGAGCATGTATATATTATGAGTTGTATGTATAATATAATATATATGCCTACATCATAAGTATATAATGTGTTTTATGCGAGTCTCTGGTCTCTGACTGATGTGAAACGCGTCTTACAAAATAAAAAACATTTATGAGCCGGGAGTTGAGTTTTAGTTGTTGTAGAACTATGAGCGTACTTACTTATCGAAAAGGTATGAATGTATGTAACATAATGATGATGATGATGATAATAATAATAATGTTATGCATCTATGAAGCCTATCTATCTATGTATGCCTTTCATATTTAATGAGAGAGTAAATGTATTTGCTGCGAGTCACTTTCTCTCTTCTTCTTCTTCTTCTTCCTCCCTTGGATTCTCTTCTGGTATTACGCTTATCTCTGAATATACATACCTAAAATTATTTCTTAGTGTGTAAGTGTAAGCTGCTGCAACAGTAACTGTAACACTGCTATACAGCCACTACTACTGCTGCTCCTGCATTTTTTCTCCCTTTCTTTTCGGTTTTCTCTCTCTCTCTTTGTAGTGGAATTTCATGATATATGCGGATTAGAGTTTTTGTAAGTATTTATTAGATTGTGTGTCACTCATCTGCAAGTCGGGTCAGTGTTTCAGACTAGCACTCATACCCCATTTAACAACATTCATACAGCAACAACTATCAAATTCACCAAATAAATCAGTGGAGCATTTTGTCCTTTTCTAGTTTTTCCATCTAGAAAACATGGAAATACTTGTGTTGTGTATAAACTTCCATGCCGAATTGTGTGTTTTGATTACTATCGCCTTCTCACTTGGAATTTACATACTTATGTTTTATACCTATATGTATATGTATGTACCTATGTATATAATATAAAATATTCTAGTGCACGTTGTATATAGCAAACTACATTTTGGTAGTATGTTATTTTTTTATACAATATGCAAAAAACCTTGGGTTATCATTCAAAGCAATCAATACGTTTATTGGGTTACTGCTGCAATGAGGAATAAATTTTATGCAGTCCAAACACGTTTTGGGGGACAAAGAACCTGTCAAAATGTCACCACTTTTATAGTGTACCATGCCATCACAAAGAAGCAATATGAAAAAGAAAAAGAAGAAAAGATTCTTGTTACACATATCTATAATGCTGCTCCTGCTACTATTACTACTTCTCATCAACGTCCCAAATGACTTTTTTCTGAATGGAAAGTAAGTCAAAGGATGATGTTCCAATTAATATGTAATATCTTGCTGACTGTATACATAGGTATACGTATTATGGAACTGTGTAAAATCCAAAAATATTATGCTCTTGTAGACTTCTTTTTTTTCCTCATTTGGGCATCAACATAAAAATGAATATTAAATGTGACATGTGACTTCATCTTTCATTTTGTGACCTTAATACTTATGCATGAAAAAATCAAATTAATGTGTAGTCAACCACTAAAATACATGGGATTCTTAACAAAATAATATGTAGAGGAAAGGGGAAATGAAATCAGTTTTTTTGAGAGATGTAATATGACTTAAAGGGTATAAGGTTAAACAGCTTTTGCACAAAAGAAGAAAATCTGTCACTTGCAGTGTTGCTATTTCGTCTTGTCTTATCATCCTCATCATCATCGATGATCAAATCACGATTGCATATATACAATATTATTATTATTTACATAGGTATGCTGTTAGTATTTTCCCATTCATATTTTTAAAATGGTAAAATTGTATGTTTATCTGAAAAGGACGATCTTTGAAACAAATTGATTGAGTTTTACGTGCTCAAAGGATAACGACTATGCAGCGAATAATGAAAAGGAATAAAAAAAGAAGAAAAAATTGGATAGCATACGCAATAAAAATACAATAAAAAAAGAAAAATAATCGTGTTTTGAAGTTAAGTAAAAGGTACATATTTTAAGTCACATTTGAAGATTTCGTTAAATGATGGTGGCGTGTTGGAAAATAAAGTCGGATGAATCTGTTGTGCAGTGAGAAGCGTTACATTGATTACATTGATTGCTTTTCAAATAATTTTATGGCGAGAGTGATATAATAGTAATAACTAGAACGTTGCAATGTCATAAATAAGTAGCCGAACGGATTACTTATCTCTGGATACACTTTTGAACCCACCTTAGTGTCTATCTCCAAACCTACCTATGGATCCATTTTCAAACTCACCTCGAATTGAACCCCTGATGGGTTCTATGAGATCTATATTCGTAATCTACTCGCAAAGATATCCATACATTCAAATTTTCAGCTCTAAATTTGCATTTTTAACACCGTATGCTTGCTTGTGTGGGGATGCTTCCTCGGGGGAAATGGGAGGGGGTATGTAGGTACCTGCTTAGTGATTTTAGATGCTCTAATGACGCAAGTTCGAATACCGAAAACAGAATTCCAAAATTCCTTATAGTTTTTGAGATAATCGCGTGACATACGGCTGGACAGACCTACAAAGCGATCCCATAAAACCTCCTTCCAAGCCTTACGGGCTTATTCAGCTACATAATAATAATAATAATAAAAATAATAATAGTAGCCGCACTGTGTTTTGAAAATGGGGTCAACTATGACAACTTTATTTTATGGCCACTGCTGTAGAGATTTTCCTGTTTTTTCCCTGTGTGTCTTTACAAATTGAGTAGAAAAAAATACCATTTAGAATTAGCTTTTTTTAGTGTGCAGTAGTAGAAAAACGTGGATAATAATATATCAATTTGGAGTGGAGAAGACGAGGCAAAGGGGTAACCTCGTCAGGAAATTGCGACTAAAAAGAAAGTTTTAAGAGAAAGATGTTCCTCCTCTGACTGAAGAATGAAATAAAATAAAAACAGATCAGTGCTGGTGGTATTTCACTTCAAGCAGTATTAGGTGAATTGCAAGTTTCAAAGAAATAAGAAGCGTAGAAAACATACAACCAGCACGTGAAACGAGAAAAAGGGAGACTTTTGTGTAGTAGAAAAGATATTTATTATTCAGTTGTGTGATATAGTAGTACATTATACCTTACATATTGTATGTACAAGTATGTACAAGTATAATGCACATATGTGTACATATACAAGGGGCATCTATGTACCTAATATCATAGCATGTGGTAAGGGTGAATAAAACCATGAGAGTGTTCTGGCTACTTTTTTTTAGATAATTGCAAACAGGAAATACACGTTACATTTGGTTGTACTGCAGCCATCAGGCATCCATCCATCCATCTAAAGTATAAAAAGACACACACACACACACACACACACAATAACAACACGAGTGGCAAGGCAACAACAACAATAATGTGTGTGTAGAATTGTTAAATACGGATATAGCCACTCTTCCAGGATTTTAGTAATGGCAGAATAGTTGTTGATGCGCCCGTTATGTTGTTGTTGTTCTGAGCAACCCGCTGACAACTCTGTTGTGTTTGAGACGAGAATGCTACCACTACAAACTAAACGGCTTTTCATATGAAATAGGTTTGTATTTATTATATTATATATCTAAATACATATACATACATAAAAAAAAAGTTAACCCTCTTTTCACTTCATTTTCAGATCCATGTCAAAAAAGATGTTTGTTGGGATAGTGAGTGAATATACAAGCCTCCTCTTTCTCGCACTCTCTCTCTCTCTCTCTCCATCTACATATTTGTGAATGTGTGTGTGTGTCCGTCTATTTGATGATATGTTGTGTGTGCGGGGGAAATAGAGGAACATGCTGCCAACTAAAAACCGCATTAACTTAGATCAAATTGACTCTTGCTGCCCAGCAAAGCTCATCGTTTGTCGTGTATTTTGATGCTATATTGCTATGGTTTTGTTGTTGTTGTTGCTGCTGCTTTTGCTTTTGCCACTCTACATGTTCATCTCGTTCTCTCGCTCTTCTTTTTTATCGCTCTCTTCTTCCTCTTATTTCTTCCTTTATTCTTTTCAGACACACATCTATAGTTAGAAGGAGAGGGAAAGTACACAGTTGTGTTGTTCATCCATACATTACGTAAAATTTTTATCCGTGTCACTATCACCACCGCCAGCAACAGCAGCACGTATTAAAGTCTTTCCCTTTTCCTCTCTCTAAAAGTCACCACAACTACTACGGCCACTGACTCAGTCAGTTTATTTACTTGAGAATGTATGTACACATCATCAATATTCTAAGAGTCTGTATGGTCAAGTAAGAGAGAGATTGAGAGAGAAAGAGAAAGTAAATAGGGTTTTTGTATCTTTTCGTGTTGTATCTGTCTGTTCACATGGCTTCTTATGGGAATTTCACATCTTAAAAAGGCAAATAAATAGATACATGGACAAACACGCACGATAAGGAAACTGAATGCCATTCTCTGCTGGTACATTAGTGCATGGTTCCTTTTTTTCTCTCCCTCTTTCTCTCTCTCTCTCTCTCTCTCTCTCTCTTTCTCCGCTGCGGTTTTAAAAGATGAGAAACAATACCTTTGTGCCATTATGAACAAAACCTACTACTTTCATCATTTTTACGATGATACAGTTTCAAGCTTCTCTTGTTATTTTTATGTGTGTTGTTTGGATCTTTCCTGACTTGACGTGTACACAAAACTACTGTATATATATCTCATGTTAGGAAAGAAATGATAATAGTACTTGGTTTCCCGCAGGTCTATAGTTCTTTATGGTGATCGTGGTAAAAAAGGGTCACTCCCAAGTAAAACGTGCGCGTGGGAATGACATGGAACTCTCCACATAATTACTACATTCTTAATTACCTCTTTCAAGAAAATTAAGGAGAGGGTAACAAGTTTTTTTTAAATGCTGAAATTTTCTTGTACGCCACCAACATGATGCACACCTATGAGTATACACAACGCACATAGATAGTCGTAGGTATTTCAACTTTTATTTTTGGATGAAGACAAGCATCCGACCATAAATCAGAACCGGAAAAATATTACGACAAGATAGAGATGATAAGAATACGTAGGTATTTTTTTAGACTAGCATTTACTGCTGAATGTACATTACAGTTTAATAAGCAGGTCATTGATTTTTCTTGATTATTTTTTCGTGTTGTATGAACTGAAATTGAATAGAATTACTTGTGGCTAATGATCAAACCAGCAAGATAACACAATGTGTCATACAATAAATGATAATGTAAAGAAAAAAGGCAGTAAATCTTATGCCAAACAATAGGTAAATCACTGAAACCGCACGAAATTTCAGAATTATTTTTCTTCTTCAGCAATCAAATTCTTGTTAACTTGTTTCCAAATCACATACAAAGGGAACAAGAGGATACAAATTCCCTCAGTAGGACATTGAAGACTTAAACT
>JAHZNC010001810.1:0-27570 GCA_027744095.1 Zhuqinia jingwanae
TGGACATTTAGGACATTTATGTACTATGACATTTTTCATAAATGTCCGACGGTAAAAAATAAATGTCTTTCCATTTTTCGGACATTGTCTTAGTGGAAAGAAATGACATTTATTTTAATAGCCAACCCTACATACCTACATACTTTAGGCTGTATGTAGGGACAAAAAAACTTGAATGCTCGATCTAGTCGCCTTCGTTAAATAGCATTATGAAGTACAGCCTACTGCAAAAAGGGTACTACTTGGACTTGTAATTGTATTTGCTTCAATGGCCATCGTCAAAGTCATTTGCACATAATATGTAGCCTACATAATGTAGGCAATAGATATATGTGATTGTTGGGTGGTAATAAAGAAGTATTATTCTCTTCTGTAATTTTCTAGCTATGCTCCATCGTTGGCATTGGAATTAGGTATTGCTATTTATTGTTAATGCACATTTATGTTTAATGTTTAATATTGTAGTGCTCGGAAGAGTGGTAAGTTAATAACAATATTTTTCATTTTTATTGGCAGTTATTGGTATCGACTACAGGATACTTGTAGCAGTTGTTTTTGCTGTATGCATCTTCTATTCATCTATTGTAAGTCCTACATAATGTTTATATGATAATGATAAATAGGTAATATTTCGTTAAACCTATAATAAAGTACTGACGAGGTGCGAACTATGCATAATATTATTATCATATTATTACAGGGTGGATTTAAAGCTGTGCTATGGACCGACAGTTTACAAGCAGTTATAATGGTAGTGTCCATGGCCGTTGTAGTAGTAGTGGGCACCAACAACGTTGGAGGCATTTCTGAAGTTTGGCGTTTGTCGGATGAGACTCGTCGGATTAACTTTTTTCAGTGAGGGAAAATTTGTAAAAGACTGATTCGAAACTATAAGCTTAGTTAGATGAATCATGATAATCATGTTTCTCCACAAATAAGTAAAAGCCGTTTTACATTATTATCATTCATTTAGATTTGACGTTGATCCTCGAACACGTCACACGTTTTGGACTGCAGTCATAGGAGGTTACTTCCAATGGCTTCCGATGTATGCCAATCAAGCACAAATCCAGAGATACGTATCCCTTCCTAATATGAAGTCAGTATATATGTGAGTGAAATTAAAGTTGATTTAATGCAGTTTGCATGTTTGGTGCTGATAAGCGGTGTTTGATTTTGATACATATGTGACCCTGGCATTGGAATATCACCATCTGCCGGTGCCGGTCACTGATAACTGACTGATCATCACTAACCTACTAATCTCGAACCTTAAAAAAAAATATTTACAGAGCCTTATTAATAAACTTGATCGGACTATATTTTCTTATGGGAATGACGTATTTTGCTGGATTGGTCATATTCGCAACGTATCATGACTGTGATCCAAGATTAGCTGACGTAATAAGAAAACATTTTGTAGTCTACAAACCAGTAAACCACTGGGGAAATAAAGTTTAACCGTACATTTTTCTTACATCTTTGATGTTGTTTATAGCGAATCCAGGCAGCAGACCAACTTTTACCTCTTTTTGTGGTAGAAACCCTGCAAAACTATAAGGGTTTGCCTGGTTTGTTCGTAGCTGGTATCACTTGCGCAGGTCTGAGGTAAGATCTTTACATTATGCAATAATTTGACACGCGTGTGCCTGGCTTGATTTATTTTTGGAATTATGGTACGAATAGCACTGTCTCATCCGGGGTGAACGCTTTAGCTGCAAGTGTAGTAGAAGATTACGTTAAAAAATGGCGACCTGGCTTACCTGATTCTAAGCTTGCACTTGTATCCAAGGGCATATCAGTCATCAGCGGTATATTTGCATTTGGTTTTGTCTTCATCGCTGAGTCAATGGGAAATATTTTCTCTGCTGTAAGCCACTCATCATGAATATATATATGTATATGCATACAAATTTGTCAGAGTAATCCCTTATTTCAGTCTGAACAAAAAAGCAGGCCGACCGCACATTATTACGGCATGTGCGGTCTTGGATTAATGATGAAAGATTATGTTTGAATTTGGATTATTGATGATGACATGCTTATCTTTCAGGCAACTTCATTATTTGGTATTTTTGGCGGCCCATCTTTTGGTACATTTGTGTGTGGAATGATATTTCCTCAGGCAAACACACCGGTACACTAACTAATCTCTGTATTTAAAAAAAAAGGTTTTTATTCAAATGGAATAATTATATAATTATCTCTGATAATGAACTTTGTTTGTGCGTAGGGTGTAACAATGGGCATGATTGTGTCGTTCGGCTTCATGGCTCTCCTTGGTGTGGGTCAAACAGTGTACCAGAATCAAAACAAGCTTCCACAGCAATCTCTTAGCCTAAGTGGTATATGTCCAGCGTTCTCAGGCAAGAATAACACAGGTTGGGATCCTGCTTGGATCCCGTGGAAAGGCCGAGATGACTCCGCATTAACCCAGCTTTTTTCCATCTCACCTTTGTGGTATCCAGCCTATGGTTCGTAAATGACATATGCTATATTATTCTTACGATCTTCATCAAAGTAGAAATTTGAGAAATACTTACGTCCAATAGTCAACTGGTTTTGTTTTATTTACATTGTAGGTATTATTATGGCAATATTTTTCGGACTTGTGTTTAGTTTACTTGCATCTATGATTTATAAACGAGACTTGAACCCACCGATGAACACAAAATTATTTTTACCTGTTGCTCTTCGGTTATGGAAGTGGACTTTTCCAAAAGTAGTGTATAGATTAATGACGCCATCTAAGGAGGATCTCGAAAGTACCCACAGATATTAAAAATATCAAGAGTGTCTCAATATATTGGTCAATGCTAACAAATTACTGAATAAGCGTTTCCTTTTCTGTTTTAGATGATCCTGATTTCTGGGAAATGTGGACAACACAAAGCGTTAGTAGAAATCCACTTGCCGTAGATGACAGTGATGATAAAACGTCGTCAAATGATGAATATTATATGAAGAAATTACCACCTAACATAGATGATAATAATGTTAAATTAGCAAAAGAAACCGCATGACCTTTTAACGTTGTACATCCTTCATTTTGTTTACTTATTTTTAATTTTTATGCATTGACTTGTTTAATGTAACAAAGTAATAAATTATTTTCGTACATATTCATAGGGGGATAAACAAATATTTATTTAAATGGCATCTGTACTCTGGTATTTTTTGTTTAAAAAAATTAAATAATCGTTTCCAAAATTCTCAGTTTAATTTTCAAATTAGTTTTACATTTTCAGTGGTGTAATATCATCAAAATCAGTTCAAAATCGTACGTACCAATTCATTTTGATTAGTTACTAAACAGCTAATTAGTTTGATCAGCCTTTCCCGATTTTTTCAATATGCAATGTATTCGTGAGTGAATTGAGGAATATGAACAATTATCCAGTTGCCCTTTGGTTGAGTCACGCTAATAACCTCTGGTATAGCTCCTCGCAAACGAATGTATTTCTCCTCCTCCTGACCGGCGATCTCCCCTCGCAATTCAACATGATGCATTGCATGATGTACTTTTAAATCTTTCATGCTGTTTAATTCAAATAAGAGCTGGCTTGGCTGAACTTCAAATCCTGTAATTTTCAGTCGATTTTTCGATTGCTTGTCCGTAATGATGGAGAATCCGTTCCACCAGATTTGTCCTCGAAGATTGTTTATGCAAGATTTGAAAATCGCCATGAAATACTTTATTTCGTCTTCTTTGGAGTTACCCAATTCGAGTCCGTCAATGGGGACCACCAACGTGTCAAGTGCAGCAGAACTGTCAAAGAATGTTTCGTCAGCTCGTTCTGAAATGCTATAACGAATGTCCACGTATGGTATGGATTGGCGACCAGGACAGAAAAACCTCGCAAATATGACTGTTGAAGGTATTCTAGGTTTAGAAATATTCAACAATATCAACTCTTTGTCGTTGTATGTGCATATCAGGGAATTTTGAATTATATTTTAGAACCAAGCGTACGTACTCTTTATGTTTACTTAATTGCTCGTGAATCATTGGCATTGTGGGCCATGTCTCGGATTGAAAGTCGGGCTTCTTGACACTACTCTGTGAAAACTGTTTCGCTGCATCATCATGCTTACTTAGACCTGCCGACGATCTTCCGGTAACGTAATCAGCGACAGGGTTCTCATTTACATCAACAACGGCATTCTTAGAGCGGGTGCCAATGTCATCTATGCTTGGGCTATGTTTTGCATGATTGGAGCGTGTTGGAAGTCGGGATGTTGCTGTTGCATGTGCCTTTGGTGCAGGTTTTGTTACTCTATGATTCTTGACATTTTTCTCATTCAAATCTTCTGATGTAGCGTCACGCAGTATTCCTTGTGACGCTTGACGAGCCGCTCGTAACTTTTTCTGAGATTTTGAGAGTACATCCAGATTTTTTTTAGCCTCCAGGTACAAAGCTTCTTCAAAAGATTTACGCAAAGTCATATCACTCCTATCTTGTCCAAAAGCATTTATTGGATTTGTGTTGGCTGTAATTGTTGATACCAAAGTCCCCATTTTTACTTGTTGATTCACTGCGTAAGGTGCAAAAGTCTAATAGATATGAAAAGGCGTGCTATGTAAGCATGTATGAAATGAAAATAACTGAACATTGGTTTTTTTAGTAAATAATGATAATGCAGTGTCCGCTTGTACATCTACTTTTCTCTGGTCGTATCGTTTGATTGAAAATAAAATAGATGTATTGTGCATGAATTTATAAAGGGTAGAATGCAGTGGGGCAGTTGCATGTTGCATGGCGATTGAGATCATGTACAAAGATCTTTTGCTGAGAAAAGTACTGAACATGAACATCACTTGTGTGAGGATGTAACGCAAGTCATGTGTCGGGAATTTTTATCATGAGAGGAGGAACTATATATTTTATTGCCTTAAAAATATAATGCACCATAATTACAAAATATGCCATTGTATATATACCTACTTGTCCAACTAACTCTGATTTAACTCTGTCGAATCAATGGGAAGTGGCAACCCTGTTTTATCTTTATCCCAAGTTTTCACCCAAACTTTTTCCGACGATCCAGTGCTGACTCTTGGTGGTGGTTCTCTGTATGGTGGTCGAGGGGGTGGTTTTTCAGACGATTCACTGCTGACGACTGACTCCATGTACATTGGCTCAGGGGGATTATACTTAACGGGTCGTTCAGAAATGGTCGTTGAGCAGTCCGTCCCTCCAGCATTTCGACATTCTTGAAACCGTTTTGACAACATAGTTGCCATTTCCGCATTCGGTGATGATGGGTAGCTATAGCTCCATTCTGTTGGATTCCATACCGTGGGTTTTCCATCAACCGCCACATATTGATTATCATCAATAAAGTCTTCATAGCTTGCACTATTTCCACCAGGCAACCTCAGTTTTCTGTCATCTGACTTTTCCCGGTCATGCTCATGTTCGTCTATATCCATTTCACCAGATTTTTCTATTTCTCCTGATTTTTCTTCCCCTTTTCCACCCTTCTCGTCATCGTCGTCATCATCATCGTCATCCTTCTTCTTTGGTGGTGGTTGAGCCCTGTGTGGGGGAGGTGATTTGCTGCTTGTGTGTATGAATTCAATTCCAACATGGGGGCGGTTGATGACGTAGTCAGAAATCACTGATGGCAAAAATCATCAAAATATTTTCATTATTAAACTGCCATACGAAGTATTTGTATTCGAGCTGGTTTTAATTGATTAAATGTTTTAGTTGACGTATTTATAGTAGTACCTCCTTTAAAAACGTTGTATATTTCCTGTACATTTGAATGCACTTTAGTTAATCGATTTATAATATCTGCCTTCTTGTTTGGTCGCTGTGTGGGTTTGGGCCACCAACCACCTTTCTTCTTCTTCTTCTTCTTCTTTTTCTTCTTCTTTTTTTTCTTCTTCTTTGCTTCCTTCTTCTTCTTCTTTTCGTCCTTTTTCTTTTTCTTTGCGGCTACACAAAAAAATGTTTTCAAACGTACGTAAAAGCAGCAAATAAAGAATGTAAAACAAATCATCACCTTTTTTATCCTCGTCTCCGTACAAGTAATCTGTATCGAATCCTGCTGTGTCTCCCTTCAACTCTGTTGGTTTAGGTACATTTAGCAAAATGATCACAGGTTTAGAAGAATCACTATTTTCCTGTTGAGTAATTGCTGCTGGTTCAAAAAGGTTATTGAGAGTATGATGATGATGATGATGATTGTTGGAGTGAGAATTATGCGAGTGCGAACTAAAATTATGTTTAGTGATGCTCTCGTAAGCTGAGGGGTCTAAAGCAAATGTGGAAGATGGTCTAGTAACTCTGCTAGGAATAGGTCTCCTTGTTTTTTTCTTTGTCCGTGTTGCTGGAGAGTCACTCAACGCAGTTTCTTCATCTGAAGCATCCAAAGGCTCTTCGTCAGAATGTTCTTTCTCGGTACTCTGTTCTTTTTCTCCACTTTGTTCTGGTTCCTTCTCATCCTCTTGTTCCTGATCCTGATACTGCTCCCGCTCCTGATCGGCTTCGTTTTCAGCATCTTGTTCAGGTTCGGGGTCTTGTTCGACATCATCTTCTTTTGACTCTTTAGACTCCTTTGATTTGGAACCTATTTCCTGGTCTTCATCGCTTTGTTGTTGGGAATTGTCAACGTCTGCCACACTAGCATCGTCATCAGCTTCATCATCCTCTGTGTCGGCCTCGCGTTCATCATCTTCTTCGGATTCCTTTTCCGTTGATGCTGACGTTGGCTGATTGACTAGAAAAATATATAATTTGTGATTTTGTCATGAAGAAAAATAAACGGTTATATTAGTTAGTACTATAATATATGGTTCTCGATTAGGTACATAATGTTAATTGGGGTAATTTTATACTATATTATATGGCTCGTTAATTAGTATTAGTATGCTCTTGTTATTTTATTATTTGGCATTTTTTATGCTTGCTAGCAGACGATAAAGGATGTTAGTTTTACATTATGTGTTATTTATTATCCCCCTTTTGTTATTAGATTTAAGATAAAAATCTTATTGCATGAAAAACCAACATTTATGCTTGAGCTTGTGATATGCTTCGATTTCCTCCTTTGTTGGTTTCCTCGTCGAGTCATTTGGGAATAATTAATGGCTTTGTTGAATCCTTATTCAAAAAGTCTCCACTCAGAAGGGGAGCCCCAACACTTGGATTGTACAAGCTAATTTCATCGCTACCACTGTTAGATCCACCCCCTCCAACGCTGATTATGCTAGCGGCACCACCTCCAGTAAGTGTTGTCACATTAAGCCTTTGTAGCTTGGAAATGAATGAGAGCGTCTCGGGAGTTATTATCTCGGCAAATTTTAGTTGCTTTGAAATGCTATTTCTTTTTGGGCTGTGAGATCTACTCTTTCTTCCTGGCTGTGCTGTTAAACATTCAGCGGGTTT
This sequence comes from Zhuqinia jingwanae, assembly GCA_027744095.1. Lineage (NCBI taxonomy): Eukaryota > Metazoa > Arthropoda > Collembola > Entomobryomorpha > Paronellidae > Zhuqinia > Zhuqinia jingwanae. The sequence goes on from JAHZNC010001810.1 coordinate 7,398, forward strand.
ACACATATAATTTCATATCATAACCAATCATGTAGTATTAAACTATGTTCGTAAATTAAATCAATCATTGTGATTTTAATTCACTCTATAGTTGACATATCATTAAATCAGTTTTTCAAAAAGATTAAATGCTTCAGTGAACCGGAGAGAGTGCATAAAAATCATTTAGATTTTTCACTTACTTTCCACCTTAAACTCAATTGTTGGCAATTTCGGAAGTCTAGGTAATTTAAACCTCCTGTCCTCATCATCTTTTCTGGCTCTATTCATCTGAGCCATTCGAATATTCCAGTCCCATGGTATTGGAAAGGGGAAAGGCTGTTCCGCAACGTCCTTCCCCACTTCCTGTCCGTCATTTTTCTTGCTTTCCTTCTTTACGCTACTTTTACCATCTTCACGCTTTTTGCTATTGCTACTTTGTCTACTGCCACTTTTATTATTTTTTTGAGCAGCAAGTTGTGGTGCTGATTCTCTTGTGGAAGTTTGTTGCTTTCCATCCACAGTCACCTCACCGTGCCGATGGGTATCGTGGAATATAAACGGATGATAAAATTGGTAATTATAATCATTTCCGCTATGACCACTATCCACGCCGATCCGACCAACAGCGTTGTTGTGGCGGCTTGGTCGTCTTGATTCTTGCTGTTGTTGTTGTTGAGGAAGATTATACGCTCTCTCAGCAGTGGCCGGAGGGTAGTAATAGTCATAATTATCTAGTAAGTAAATGTACGGCCTTTTCGCGGAATACACCACGGACAATCCTACACTAATGATTAGCACAATACAGCACGTTCTAATCAAACCTTTCACATTATCTTCCATTTTTATCTGGCGTTTTGCTGCATAGTACCTGTTATTATTACTCTACTCACTTTCTTTTACGTAAAATATTTATTACCTGGATGCGTTTTACTTGCAAAACAATAATTGTACACATTACATGAGTAGGTATAATGTGATGATTGGTACACACAAAAGTATGCACAAAAAGGTACACACACAAGTATTTTTATTGTTCAAACAATAACAGTGATGTTATCAAGTAACGCAACAATAATTTCCATTGCTTCATTTTTTTTTCTAATAAATTTCAGCAGGATTGAAGAAACATTATCACGATGAAATGAACAAGAACTAGTGAACGGAAAAACGTTTTGATTTTGAGAGAGGAAACAATGCTCTTGTTTGAAGCACTCTCCTGTGCAAACTTTTTACAACTTGACTACTTTGCCCGTCTGAAAATCATAGCTACACCTACTAATTGTTCCCAGTAGTGTCAGTGAAGAAATTTACAAGTTTTGATAAATAGCTGCACTGCTTGCTTCTATAAATTCTTTTTTTTTAATTCCTCTTCACGACTGCTCGTATTTTTTTAGGTGATTTTTCCCTGATACGGGATCGAGATACGTTACGGTACAGTGTACAGTGGGAAAAAAAACTTTTTTGAAAAAGTCTTATCACTTCATAAGATCATGACAGGGGATGCAGGAGCAGTAAAGCGTTTTTACTCGTAACAAGTAATAAAAATTGCTTTCGGTCAGTACCACTTGTAATTACACAGCGCTGCTCTAGAAGATTGAGAGATGACCATAATATATAATGATGGCAATAGCAAGAAAACTAGATTGCACTTAAATTGCTACATGATACGTAAAGCTGATGTGATGGCGATGTGATATGATGAGCATATCAATATTTTACTTTTCTAGATCCCCACTTCGTGGAAAAAGAGGAAGAATGGCTTTATGAGTAGCACGGAAGTAAGGATGAATGCTTCACTGGGTGGTTAATAATGGAAAAGTAAAAGTTTTAGTGAATCGGAGCGGCACCGGATAAATACTCCCAACACCTTTAACCTAAAGTTAGTAAATAATATTTTCAATAAATTGTTCAATCTCTGTGTGTGTAATGGGGTTGGATCGTGAAATACATATTTTTTACCATTGAATTATAAAGTTCAAACTTTGAAACGATGAAAGTGGTGTATTGCATGTATATGTAATATACTTTATTGCTTGCCTTGTAGTAATTTTGGTGTATCATTTGCATGATCAAATTTGAAACGGTATATAAATTGCCAAACAGTGTAAGTGCATATTTGTGCATTGTCAGGATCATTCATGACAAGCTCATCTTCACGAAGAAAAGAAACAATAAAGAAGATTATTGGGATTTTTATCCTCTCAAAAATCCAATCAAAGCACCTAGGTATAGGTAAAAACTTGTCATTATAAGGTGAGGACGACGACGTAGAAGAAAGCAAACGATGAAAGAAACGGGAAATATGCCTGGTCGGTTTTTTGTCTTGATTCATCACAAAAAAGTGGTGGAACTGGCCCTGTCAGTTGTCTAATCCTTGAGTTTAATGATGATGAGCTAGCTGACGTAATCAACATGAGCAACAACGGAACGTGCAATCTAAGTAAGTAACTGCCTACTACTACTACTGCATTAACAAAAACTGCACATTTGATTGAATACTGCACTATTGCTATAATTATATATGACAGTATACACATTCTATAGTAAAGTACTATCATTTTTTGTGATTGTATTGCCATACTTACTGTAGAAAATTGAACCATACATAATGTCGTGTTTTACATGGATCAATTTGTTATTGTTATAAGTGCTCATAAGCAATACTTTTACATATTATGCTACAAATAAATATGATGAATATTTGTACCAAAACATGGATACTATGCTAATTTATAATGGAAGTATTTTTGAATCTCCTGTCATGTGATTAAATAAAATCATATAACCTTTACATACATTTCTGAAATAAAGATTGCTCATATAAATGGTATATTATAAACCATACTACTATAGTCCTTGCATTTTGCTTCCTTTGCCCTTTTCGAAGCACTAAAACAAAGCGAATTCAAGTAATCATAGTTCAATGATTCTTATATATTTTTTTATGCACAAAGTCAAATATTAATGCTTTGTATGTATACGCTCTGCTTGTTAAACAATTTTTGTGGAAAAAATCAGGATTCTTAAATTGCCTCCCGGCTAGCATCACAGTTGTAGAAAAGGAATTAGTCAGAAGAAGATGAAGAAGAGGAAGCAAAAATGTTACATCTCTCATCCCATCTCCCAGCAAAATTCTTTTGACCAGCAACAACAATAACAACAGTTTCTTGCTCTTTTGCTGGTGTGTTGTTGCGGAAAAAGTTAAGATTATTGTGTGTGCGTACCTACTTGTGTAGTTTACGTGTATGTATTTAAAATGCAAAATCTCCCCTTTAAAAAGTAAAAGTTCATTATCCTTATAAATTTCTCTTCAGGACAGGTTTTCTTCTGCTGTTGATCTCTGACAGCCGGTCCTACAGATTCAAACATCCGTACATTCTGCATATTAGGTATATTATATGTTAGTTTTTACTTAAACACTGCAAGACGTTTGATACTGGATGATATGATGATGGCAGTATGGATGGATAAAATTTTCACAGAAGCATTATTTGCAACAAAGAGCAAAGCAGAAACATTTTAGGTACTTGCAACCTTTTTCTGGTTGTTTTGCAGAGAATATGATACAAAATTCATTGTGTGGGTGAATTAAGGAAGATGCAAAGGTTAAGTAATATGATATGAAAATCTACAGACAACTTGGCAATCTGCTGTCTGGCTATTCGTTTTTTCTTTTGCAAGATGGAATGAATGATTATTACGTTTCAGAGAGTTTTTTTTATGCCACGCGCATTGCAATTAAAAAGAATTTAAAATAAATAAATAAACGTCACAAGGTACACATACATACATGTAAATTATTTTTATACTTTTGCCGATATATCGACCCCTCTTGAACATATGCTTTATTTTGTATCATTTTTTCTGAGCAAAATGCGTGTTTTCCACAGTGTCAATACATTAAAAATAGTTTTCCGCTAACTTACAACAAAAAACATGCTCTTGTGTCAAAACATAAATGCCATTGTGTCTGAACTTACAAACTAGGAGTACTAACCTATGAACATTAACATTACATATAATAATAATAGGTTTAAAAATTTTGACAAACAAATTTTGGACTATTGCACACATAAAGCTCAAAAAATGAGTACAAAATACACATACAAAAATGTTACAGTATAAAGATTAGATGAGTTGTGAAATAAAAATGAACTCTGGTCAGGTTGATATGAGACGCGCGCAGACTTCTTTGACTTAAGAACAAAAAATGCATTATCTGTTGTTTCTGTTGAAGTTGTGGAAGTTTCTACTGTTGTCGTTGATCCGATTGTATAATTTACTGATCCGGTTTACCATCCATCAAGATAATTATTTGGTTGAGAGTAATACTTTGTAGGTAAATTTTTTTTAATACCTATATCTGGGTACATAGGCGGATGTGTATGGGCTGTAGGAACCTCTTCGCACTGGCATATAATAAACCATCTGTTGTGGATGTTGTGGTTGTGGTCTTCTGGATGAAGCGGAAGAAGCAACAATCAGTGGCTGCTGTTGAGGACGTCCACGCATAACCATGGGTTGACGGTGGTGCCTGTTCATGTAAGATGATGAAGATGGCTGTGCCATGTACATGATTTGAGGACGTTGGCTAGTTGGAGCCCTCACGACGTACTGTCTTGCGCTGGAGACTTGTGGTCTGACGCGAAGTTGTTGACGGAGTTGACGAGCTGGAACGTATACAATGCGGGATCCTCCCATGGCGGATCGGAAGGCTAGTCCGGAAGAACTGTCAAGAGGAGATCCAGAGGAAGCGTCAAGGGGCACTCCAGCAGAGGGTGGTCCTTGTACTTCGTTTTCACTGGGGAAAAGTTTTTGCCAGTCAGGAAGATCGTCTTCTGGCTCGTCATCTTCCTCATCTTCTTCCTCATCTTCGTCATCGTCGTCATCATCATCATCATCGTCATCGTCGTAGGCAGACATGTCGAGTTCGTCACGAGCACGGTTCTTTCCCTTGGGGACTTGCGGTGGGTGCTTTGGAACGTTCCATCCTTGAGCTGAAATGCCACTCATCATGACAGACAAGGCTATAAAAATTAGAAAGATTTAAAAAAAATATTACGTAAGAATTCACAGTTAATCAACTATACTTCCAACTTTTATTTATAACATGCTGCTTACGCATATTATATGCTGGTGAGCTGGATTGAGGAAGTGGGAAAAGCTTATGAAATGATGGTGGAGGATCTTGTTCTTCAGAATCGTCATCGTCATCCTGAATTTGGTCATTTGAAAAATCCTCCTGAGAAATTTCAGTATCTGCTTCTTCAGAGTCTTCCTCAAGACTCTGTTGGGGAACTGCCCTGTAGTATCCAACACGAAGAGGAACTGCGCTCATTTTGCCAAAAATGGCAAAGAGCAATACTAAAGCTGCTAATTTCATATTTCTGGAATAAACAAATAATGAATTAATTTTTTTATTTCAATTAACTGGATATAATCACTAAAACAAGAATGAACATTTCTAGATACAGTAACAATTAAACTCACATAAATATTATCCTAGAATACCCCTCTAAGGAAAATGTAAGTATCACACGGCTGGAGCTGATTCTTTTACGGAAGACGCCGATGAACTGAGCAAGTTAACCAGGTAGATCTGGGTTTTTGACTTTTCTACTTTGGACGTAATTAAGAGGACGTTGTATCCTTATTACATCTGAACACGATTCAACACAATAAAGGTTAAAGGTACTCATGAAGGATGTATACATTGGAAAAAAATAATGGGAAAGAGATGTGCTTTCAGCGATCAGCATTATAACACAAGTTTTCAGAAGATAACAGGTATTTGATGCGAAAATGCCTGTAAAGAAGTAACTTCCGATATCGGATACATAAAAATTTGGTCGACCCGTTTTTGCGTGTGTATGTGTATACCGTACGTACGTACACATTTTTGGTTTGATACATTGCATTGCTGTTGTAAGAAGAAAAAAACGCAGAGGAAAATTGTGTAAAAAAGTAAGTGTGAACTAGTCACCAGTGTAGTCTGGTTTTTTCTTTCAATCCAGTTTGTGATGAACCCATACTTTTCCGAAAACACTGAGCTGTGAGGTAATGTACCTGGTATGTTTGTAAAATGATAGTTAACCCTTTCTGCTTTTTCCTGTATTCAACAATCATATTTATTGTTGTTACGATAATGACGACCATGCATTCGTTCCTTTTCAATGCATAAGGACCAGTTTTGTGGTGCCCAATTGCCCATGCGTATGATTTTATTATTTAACAAATTTTCTTTTACTTTCCGTATTGACTCTCCCTATTCACTATTAGATGGATCAGTGCAACTGCCACAAAATATGTCTGCTTTATTTCCATTAGCTATTGCATCCACGGACCAAGGAACATTAAATATTCACCTCATGCCAATTTTTGCTTTTCGTTGAAGGTGTTTCAAAGTCTAATTCATTTATGCTTTATAAGGACTGTAGTGTATATCCAGCCATTTACCCTATAAGTATAGGAACATTGTCTGAGAGTCCGTCTACCGGCGTTATAATTCACTCGAGTTTGAATTTAACTAATTTTGTTTATAGGCTATTTTAGATCAAAAGCTCGCATATTTTAAATCATTCGTTATTTTCACACAGCAAAGTTATGTCTGAGAGTCCGTCTACCGGCGTTATAATTCACTCGAGTTTGAATTTAACTAATTTTGTTTATAGGCTATTTTAGATCAAAAGCTCGCATATTTTAAATCATTCGTTATTTTCAACCGTGTATTCACACAGCAAAGTTGATCATTTTTGTTGTATTTATAAAGAGCCACATTCATACAAAAAAATCCCCCAGCTATACTTTTACCTGACCAATGTCGATGTCGATGAGCACAAGAGAAATATGGCTTTCCCCTATTACTCTACGAGTTGGGGTACAACCCAACCGCAAACAAAAAACAATAGAGCTCAATATGGAAAGCATTTGTTGATTTTTGTTTAAAGCGGCCCTTCGTTAAGAAGTTATATACAAAGGTTTATTATTATTTTATTATACTATGACTTTTGAATAATATTAGGAATTTGTACACGATTTACTTACGTGATTTGAACGATAATGGAATATTGTTTTATGAAGGATATGGAATTAGCCAGATCAAACAGAAATATTGAATTCGAATGAATTTGAGCGTGAAGGTCAAACACCCACTCTTTGACCGGTTTTCTTATAGTTGCAAAAAATGAAAAAGTGCGAAGAACCTTTTATATTCAATTTTCAAGTGGTGTACGTACTAAGAGCAGAGGCGGTGTCAGTCTATTACACATTTAAGAAAGAAAATATTATAGACTATACAAATATCAGCAGTATATTAATTCTGCACTTAATTAAAAAATCCAAAACTTAGTCTTGTTTTACTATGCATTTTACTTTAATAACCTGAAAATAATTATTAATATGGAGCACATGCAATTGTTTTTTTTCTTTCTTAAAAATTGGTGGTAGCTTTAAGAAATTCATTCAACTCGTAGCATCCTTTTTCTGCGTCGGGTTTGGCTCCTTTTAATTTAAACGCTTCCCTCACTTCCTTGTACACTTCAAACCGTTTGTATGCTGCAAGTTGGTTAGATCCTGAGCATTCTGATTTACCATTTATAAGGGCGTTTGTGGTGACTCCAAAATGGCCCTCTTGAACTCCCGGAAGATCTCTCACGTTACGTTTCCAAAATGAAAAACCCGCTTTTATTGCAGTTTCTTCGTCTTTCGCAACCTCGTCAGGGTTTTGTACCAATCGGTCATCTTTGAATAAATCCAATGAGATGTCACGATAGGTTTTGCATTGCGCAATCTGCGCGAATACAAAAATTAGTAACATTCAAAAATGAAAACAGTAGGCATTATTGTAATTAAATATAATGTGGTTTACCTTCAAGTAGCCCCTCCCGTAATAAAGCTGACCTGGTACGTCACAACCAGAATCTTTGTATTCATTCGGATAGTTTTCTAAATTCACTTTTTCTCTTCTCTCTACAAATCCATCAGATTCGTGGATAAAATGTGCAAGCACCATTGCCAACTCCTGTTTTTCGAACATGTTGACATTTCTCGCTTCGTTTAAAAATGTCCAATACGTAGCATGGGAAGGCTCTGGGTAGCCATTGTTCTGAACGGCTGCAGAAAATTCTTCGAATGAAACTCTACCTTCGCCACGGCCAAATGGAGAACTCATTTCAAAAGTAAATTATTTATTTTATCTCTCTCAACAAATTGAAAAAGAAATTGGACAAATTATATAGATTTGAAATTTGGGACTCTTTAGAATGTTCTAATACAATTTATTTAAAGTGTGGGGATTTTTCATTTTATTAGTTTTTCGAGTAATTTTCTCATACAGTAATTACACCACCAGAAGGGAGTAATGTACAGAAACCATCTTGATGCATTTGATTTTTGCAATACGAGAATTATGTATACGTGATTCCCAACCATCCAAAGGTTGTTTAAAAGCAACATGTCACAATGATAAATAAGTGGTTGATGATTGTAAATATCTGATAGTTGGCAATGATAATACGATTTAAAAAAATGTAAACCATTCAACTGTTTGTAAAAGGTATATGTAACGACATATGTATACATAAATCAGTTCATAAATATTTACCATTTTTGTTGAGATATAGATTTTAGGATGGCATTTACTTGAAATAAAAAGTATCGGCAATTCTTTCTCATATCATAATCATGACCATCAACCATGCATGTATGTCTCAGGGCATAAAGTAAATAGATGATAATGAAATATTAATACATAATATGGATAAATACGAGCATGCATGATGCACTGATGCTATTGAGTATTACAATTTACAATATTATTTTACGTGCTTTATATTTCTTTGCACTGGAGTTGTATGAGAAATCAAACAATTGAAAATGTCTGCGGTGTAATAATCCTTTTTTTTTTTTGAAAAACCGATAAAAATGTATTTAATAGTCAATAATCATATAATCAACAATTGGTTAAAAAATAATTTTATTTTTGCAAATATATAAATGCGATACGAATATTCATATGCGATACGGTCAACCTTTATTTTCATTTTTTAGCGCATACTTCCAGGACCTTCTGCTGGATTTCCGAAATTAGAATGATGATAACTGCAAGCAGAATTCATGTTTCCTGGTCCTATTCCTCCTGCCGTGTTAGAATTGCTGTTGTTACCGCTTGTAGCCGTTCCTCCCGGAATCTGCCCCCCTAAACTATTACTACTGTTATTATTGCTTCTTTTGTCATTAATTTCGGGGAAAATGGTACTCAGGTTAAAATTAGTCACTGAAGACGAAGAACCATGACTTTGTGAATGTTGATTGGGATGATGAACTTGGTGGTGATGATGGTGATGTTGATGTTGGGGATAATGTATAGTATGACCAACTTGCATGTGTGATGAATGGGGTTGAGTATTGTGCAACCTTTGGTGACCAGGGTCATAATTTGACGACGATGTCTGGACTGTGTTTTGATGATGATGACTATCATCGCGATGAGGAGGCACCGGTACCGTGCTGTATTGTGGCTGAGTATGATCAAAGTTGGGGAAATGAGACGGATTGGACGAAGGCGCAACGGATCCACCACCAGCAGCAGTTGGGTAATGATGATAGGTTCCCCCAGAAATGTTAGAATAACCCGTTGGAAATTGTTCTGAGGCAGTATTTTGATGATGGTGTTGATTAGTGTGAATATGAGAGCTGGAATGGTGGTGATGAGTATCAGGATAACTAGATCCATGATAATTCTGGTTAGTAGAAGCAACCAAGTTGAAGTCATTTATCCAGTCTGTGGAAGGTGGTGCTGGATTTTTCCTTATCAGTGCTTCCGCACAGTAATTACTCTGATTCTGGGACTGGCTGTGGACGGTGGCTGCACTACTAGACACAACATTCCTAGAAGATTTATTGTTATTTCTATTTGCAGTTGCATTTGAAACATTATTGTTTTGAGATGATGTGGGTTGGTGCTGCTGGGTTTTGGTGCTGTTTATGGTGCCAATAGTATTGGCTGAAACAGGTACTAGTTGGGGCTTGGAATGCCCTGGCCCTGAAGAATTGCCAACCAGTTTACTAACGGAAAATGGATTATTTGTGGATGCTGTACCCGCAGAAGTTTGCAACTTATTGCTAGCAGTGGAAGCTGAGGTGGCAGTACTGGTAGACCTGTAACCTGTGTCCGTCATCCAATTAACGGTTTTTGAGGACGCTCTGCTTGTTGCCTGAGGAAGGTTCTGATGGTGATGATGAGTGCTTTGTGGTATCTGTTGCAGCTGAGGTTGATGAGGATGAGGCAATTGGGGCTGCGGTTGGTGTGGGACGACATACGACTGAAATGCCATCGCAGGTGCGGTATGTTGCTGTTGTTGTTTCCCTTTTCCGGAGGAAACCGGAGCGGTTTCAGTAGTTGACGTTGACGTAGTTGACCTGTTGTGGGAAGGATTTGTAGTATTTCGACTTTGTTTGACTTGTTGTACTTGTTGCTGACATACTGAGAGTTGCCCAAGATGACGTTGACTTTCACCCAGAAGAACTGCTGGTGATGCGTGATGATGCTGAACTGAAGGTTGCTGAACTGAAGCTTGCTGGTTATTACTAGTGTACGATTGACGAATATCTTCTTGAAGAAAATAATTTTGGTGCTGCCTAGATGATGCTGTCGGTTGATGCTGAACATGATGATGGAATTCCCTCTGATTAGATGCTAATACCGATGAAGATGGCGCAGGATTGTTAGCTGTTGTGGCATTGTTTGACTCGTACGTAAATTTTGTGGAACTTCCCGTCCTATCTAAGGTTTGACTTTGAGTGTAGTTGCTGTTTCCTTCTGATACAGCAGAATTTCTGTTTATAGCAGAATTATGAGCTTGTGACGCTGCAAGAGGAGGTTGAGACTGACCTTGATTGTGTTGAGCGGGCGAGAAATTTTCAAATGAGGAGGTAATATCTGGAAAATAATATGGATGTGCCCTTTGTATAGGAAAGTTGGACATGGAATGAGACTGATCTGGCTGTTGCTGCAAGATTGAAGTATCATGATGATGGTATTGATGTGAATGACCGTGAGCTCCACTTTGTCTGGAATTACCACTAGCTCCAATAGGGGTATACTCAGGAAATAACTGGAATGATTCCACTGGAGTCTGTAGCACTTGCGTTTGAGAAGAGCTGGTGGCATTGATGTTAGTGTTATGTTGTACTGATTTCAGAAGAACTGTCTCTACATTTGGTCGAATTGGATCAGCCTGTTGTTGTATTCCCGTCGAGCCACCTTTCCCAGACAATTGCAATGAATTACTATTCTTGGAAGACGAGGGCACGGCACTATTGCCTTGACTTTGGGAAGAACTTGTTGGTGCGGGACCAGACAAGCTGTTTTGCGATGACCTACTAGATGGTTTTGTGTTGCTGGAGGAATGGCTGGTTTGGGATTTACTCTCCTTACTTTTGTGGGATTTTGATTCTGTCGTAGACTTGGTAGCTTGTGGTCGTTGAGGGGGCACCGCGTGTTCTGATAAATGACCAGTTCCACTAGTCTTGTATTTTTGCGTATTTGCTGCTGTTTCACTTGTTTCAAAATGAGAAGAAGATTGAATATTTTGAAAGCCATAACTTCTGCTAGAATTGAGACCGGTATGTTTATTGTTAGTGCTTGAATGTATATGACTATGAATTGTGTGGAATGAATGTGTGAGTGCCGGCGCTTTTAAAGTAGTGGCAACAGGAGTATGATTATTATCTTGTTTTTGACTTTGCTTGTGATCTACTGCAGGTTGTGATGTAGAACTTGGGATAACATAGGGCTGTGTTCTTGAGCTTTTACCTGATCTACTTTGTTTAGAATCAGACTTTTGTCGACCACTGGTCCGGGATGTTTTATCAGTGGTGCTAGTAGAACTCTGAGGCTTGGCCGGTTTCAAGATAGGTGGTGGTTGACTCTCTTGTGATGAAATGCTGGAATTGTATTGCTGAGTTGGTTTATGGTATTGGTGCTTACTGCCAAGTGATGGAGTTGATGGTATTAGTGGAACATTGTTGCTGCTGCTAAACAATTGAACAGGCTGATGATGATGATGATGATGATGATGTTGTTGCATAAATGCTGCTGCTTGGTGATCAGGATAACTGGAAACGTTTGCCGAATTTTGGGCAGATTGTGGGGTATTGCTGAATTGAGCAGAATATATGGGTTTAGTTGAAGGGGGTGGTGGCATGAGAGGTGGAAGTGTGGGAGGAGGAGGTGCTAATGTGTTAGTCCCAGTAAAATCCAAACTACGAAAGTCGTGACTGTCCAGAGCATTTATAAGCGGTCTGAAGAAAGAGGCGTCCATTGGATTAAGAGCATCTAGAAGTGAACACGAATGAAACGGAACTTGCTGAGTATTTGAGGAAACAGGTGTGGATGAAACATGACCTATGGCATCCATGGAGGGAACTGTTGTAACGGGGTTGTGTTGCTGGAATGTAGATGTTTGCGTCGTTGGGGTCGCAGCTGTGGTCGTCACTGACCATGTTACACTTGTTGAGGTACTGGTCGTTGTTTTAGTTGTCTTACTCTTGGAAAATGTTGGCAAGTTGGTTTCAAACATGAAAGCTAACTTTCCACTATTGTCTGCACTCGATTTTGATCGCTTACTGCTACTGCTGCGCTGATTTTCCGAGTTGCTGGATTTGGTTTTTGAGTTAGTTGTGACTGGAACGCTTAAGCTCAAAATGGGAGTGGTTGCTGACGTACTCGTAATTACAGTTGATGGTTTTGTTGACGGAATGGATGTAAATGTACTTGCCGTTGTTATTGGTGCACTGTTGTTGAAACTAGCATTGGAAATTCCAGTACGTTGAATTTCGTGCAATGAAAATGCATTTGCGCTGGACGTAGGCCTAAAGTCCATGATTGCAGTGTCTGTACTACTTGAAGACGGTATTGCTGGTGGGGGCCAATAGTAATTACTTGACAAGGAAAATGGACTGGAAATTTGTTGACTTGCACCACCTGTGGATGAATATTGGGGTGGGGTAAGGGGTAGAAAGGGTGAGTGGGCTGATGAGCTTATTGCGTCAGTATTTTCGGCATTTGTATTTGTAGAGTGATCGTCAGGGAGCATGGCATCGATAAGGAATGAGGAACGACTGTTGCTGGACGTCGTGAATGTGATGGGATTCTTTGGAGTTTGAGATGTGCTTGCGGTTGGAGTTTGGGGCAATGAAAACGTGACCTGGTGATGATGTTGTTGTGGCTCACTTGCGGCACTGTCTTTGGGTAAAAGTGGAAATATATTAAGGAATATTTGAGTGGGCGAAATGGATTTTGGAGATGCGCCGCTATCCTCCCAGTGTTCCCCTAATGCCATTAACTCACTGTCATTGGCATCTATCAAATCAATACTTCTGGCTATACATTCACTAATTTTGTCCGTTGTAGTAATTGCATCTGCAATATCCATAATTCCTTTACGTGCAAATGATACTCCAGTCGTGCTACTCTCTTCCTTTTCCTTGGATGGAGTAATTGTTTCATCTTCAGGATTTATTTTGGAAAATTGAGTCCAGAGAAGCCAAGGATGGAGGCACAATGTGTGTGCTCTTCTCAACCTTCTTCTGAGTCTCTTCAAGTGGAACTTCCATAATGACTGAAGTAACTTCCTGTATTGTTGGAAGTGGTGTTGGATTGGGTTCCGAATTCACTTCTTCAAATATAGAACCCACGGTACATGTAACAGAAACAGATTCAGCATTAACAGAGACATCCAAAGTAGTGTTGTTGGCATCTTTATCCCTTGCCGATGAAAGAACTTCTAGCCGCGGAGAAACCTCGACTGTGGAACTTTCTGCTATATCTTTTGACTCTTTGTCGTAGTTAAATATATCCATCGTTTCTCTATTTGCATCCTCTACTATTTCATCAACTGGTTGCTCTTTCTCCTTGTGATTTTTTATGCTTTCCATTGATACTGCAACAAGGATGTCCTCGCAGTTACTTTTAGGACAAGTCGCTGGCTCTCCATTATTCGATAAACTACTTTGTGCAGATAGAGATGTATCACTTTCTCTCGTGCAAGAAATAGATGGAATTTCTGCTATGACTTCCACCTGCGTTTTCTCAACCACAGACTCTGCGACTTCGCTGAAAGTCCTGCTTTCCTTTCCCTCCGCTGAGTCCGCTGGTATAGCTGGTATGCGTTCGTTGTTCGTTGTAATTTGATCAGTGCCTGGCACCTGGTCTTCATTATTTTCGATAACAATTGTGGAAAGTACATTGTTATTGTCACGGGTATCATTAGTTTGGTCGGGGGCCTCAATTATTCTTAGCACCGGTATATTTTCACACTCATGAGAATCCGTGGTGGCCACTATGTTTTTGGACTCTGGACTCTTTTTGCTTGATAAACTTTCCGAGTTTTCTATTCCTGTAATGGTTATGATATTTTTGGAGCTAGGACCTACTTCTGATTTTTTCGCGATCTTTGGTTTAGGTTCCTCCTCCCTTATATCTATCGCCTCATGATCTTGCGTTATTTCTATTATTTTTGTCAAATACACATCTGTTGTTTCTTGGGAGTTTGAAGCTTTCTCCAAGGCAGAAGTAAAGCTCTCAATCATATCGCTTTCTTCGGTAGTACCTTCTTTTGAACATTCTTTCCCTGCGCTTTCCTCATTTTCTTTATCTTTCGTATTTTCCTCTTCCAAGTTTCTTGACGGGGACGGGAAAGGCACAACGTTTTCCTCAGCGCCAGCCGTTGCTGTGTCTTTTGAAGAAGCAAGAATATCAATTTTATCAAAAGTGGTTTCGTTCTTTTCAGGCAACTTTGGGTTTTCCGACTGCACTCTTTCAGCACCAGTGCTGGCCCTGCTTTCTTTCGTGGTTTGGTTTGTAAGTAGTTTTTCATTTTTCTTCTTTCTTTTCCTTCTTTTTATTACTTTGGGAATGGGTCTGAGCAGAGATTTAATAGGTATTTTCTGAAGTGCTATTCCTTCTATCGTTTGTGGTAGAATAGGCGCGGGAAGAATATTAGTTATACGAGTTACATATTGCGAATGTTGTGTTGGTAAAGCAGTAGCTTGTGTTGATCCAGTTATTGGGCATGGTGCAATTATAAAAGTTTGAAGTGGCAACTGTATCGGAGTCGCGTTTGCTGTTGTAAAAATCGGGTCAGATGTTGTGATAACCTTTATTGGGGATGATTGCGTGGAACATAATAAAGGTCTTGAAGACGTAGTGGGCGTTGGGAAGGAAGATGAAAGAGGAGATATTGAAGATGTGATAACAACAGGGGATGAAGTTGCTGTCGTGCATCTTGATTCTGCTGCAATTGTTTTGCCACCTGCTATGGTATCACAACTATTTGTCTTTGACAAGTTCGTTTCTTTCAAAGGAACAATTATGGAGGCTACACTTGTATTTATCGATGAACTATTTGTTTTAATGCCGTTGGAGGGTTGGGTTGCTATATTTGATACTATAGATATTGTTCCATTTGAAGCTGCAGAGACTTCAAGCCCGATATCTGAAAAGATGCATTATTTTAGAGTACTGCACTACTGCATAACCTTCTTCGATTTTTTTCCCCAAAATGTCTTTAAATTAACCTTTCTCTGATGATGGTACTATTTCATCAGACAATGAAGCTCCGTTACTTATCACAGAATTCTCCACATCTTCCAGAGTCAACTTTCCGGACCATTTCATACGTTTACTTCCCAGCGATTTTATTTCTGGTCCCGTCGGAATTGTAATGTTGGCCTTCTTCAGCAAAACTGTGAGTTGCTTCACACGAAGGATCAGTCTGTTAACTTCATCTTGCAATTGTTTTATTAATTTACCTGTCAATAATTGATAACATACATTAATTAGCCCAAGTTTGACTGGGTTTATTTTTGCCCCCAAAATTGTACAGATATTTTTATTTTCAAGTTACATTTTTCGTCAGTCTCCACCTGATTACTTAGTAATCTTGAGTTTGACAGCCGGAGTTCCTTGACAAACTCTGTAGACTTGTCTAAAATCTCAATTTTTGGCGGAATCTTTGCAGGATCATGGTGTGGAAGCAGTTGAGCAAGGTTTTTAAAAGCATCATTTAACCGATCTCTTCTTCTTCTTTCCCACTCATTGCACTTGGAATGATCTTTAACTCTTATTGGCATTGTAATTTGTTCAAGTGCAATAACAATTTCTCGCTAAATCATGGTGCAAAAATTGCTAGATAATTCAATCTCCTGTCTGTGTTTTAGTGCTGCAGACAAAACAGCACAATTAGCAGATCCTGTGCTCATTTCATGATCATGCAGGAAACATAAATGTTGATTACAATGTTTTCGGATCGATTGTTTTTGCAGTTGCTGCTTTTTTTAAATATAATTTAGTATGGTGTATGTTGTATGTGGTCGATGCAAAAATGTGGACATACAGGAAACATAAATGTTGATTACAATGTTTTCGGATCGATTGTTTTTGCAGTTGCTGCTTTTTTTAAATATAATTTAGTATGGTGTATGTTGTATGTGGTCGATGCAAAAATGTGGCACACAAGAAGTTCCCTTTTTTTATCGTACAATAAGAATATTATTATTTCTTTTATGCAAAAGTCAAAATATAATTGTATGCATATACGAAATTTAAGCCTATATAATTCCACAGTTGTGTGTTGTGATCTAATAATGGTAAGGTGCACTACCTTAAATACTCATCCCTTATATATATGTGTGTGTAAAAGTGTGAAAATGAGTTTTTGAGCTCTTTGATCTGTTGTGGAAAAAAAACTCAAGGTGAATCCTTCTGTGTATATTGATCTGAGATGAGCTTTACACAGTGGATAACATGATGTGATGATATATATCCTGACTTTGTGTGTGTATAAAGTATACAAGTACATGTGCCACAACCAAAAGGATTTTACAGATAGAACAGCTGCATTAAATTAACAGCCTTAATGTGCAATGATACTACATATTACACAATAATATGCAACCTTTGGCAATGCAATATTGCTACTATATATCAATTAACCCAATTAATTGATTAGTGACCCTTGAAGGAAAACAACAATCAAAGTTTTGTATAAAAACAAATTTATATTGAGCCATATATATACATACGTGGTCTCTTGTGAAAAATGGGTTAATCCTAATCCAAGCCATATATATACATACGTGGTCTCTTGGGAAAAATGGGTTAATCCTAATCCTTACATCCATTCTTAATAAATGCTTCCTATCAACTATGTATACTTTCACAAATTGTGCGAGAAAAAATACTCAGTAAAGTTTAAACCAGTTTAAAACAGAGAGCTGTAATTGTGAGCCTTGCGAGTATACAAAGTTTTCCTTCGGGAGAAAAGGGGATGGCTTCATAAACGTCAAAGTATAAATAAAAAAAATAAAAACTCATAACGCTGCAATAAAAGTTTTATCCAGGAGGCCTTTTACCCTTTTAAAATATTAAAATGGCCAATCCAACTTCTCCCATTTTCGAAATGGAAATGGAAAGATTAGACAAAGAGATTGAGAAGAGTGGAAAACAATTTTACTCTGCCTTGCTTGGGAATAAGTAAATATTACATTTAAAAAAAATTATTTGTTAATATTATTGTAGACAAAACGTGAATAAAATTATTCGTGTTGACATATTCATTGTCAATTTTGTTTGTATTTTTAGACGACGAGTGAAACGAAAGTGGCTGGAAATAAGTGCAATGACGAATGCACATTTGCTCCAAACACTGTATAAACAGGATAAATACGTACACAAAATTTATGTTTGAAATAAAGCTCGGTTTTAATTGTCCCCGTTCTCATGTCAGACCCTATAGGGCGATGCTGGGTCATGTAGCCAAACTAGCTGAAGAAAGGGATATCCTCATTTCAGAAATATTAAGCTTGCAAAACTCCGTTCGTGAAAATGACAAGGACAATTATAAGAAAGACGGGGCTGGAGGTACAAAACACGATGAGGATAATAGTAAACGTGATGCTACTTGTCATTGCAGTAGTAGCACTTCTACCAGAAAACAATCATCAGTATTTTCTACTGAAGGAGAACAGCATGGCTACTCAACATCAGCTCGAGATGAAGCCATACAGGTATTTCACACAACTACATACATAATTATTATGAATTAAATTGAGATGAATTCGTTTCACTAATACAATCTATTTTGTGTTACAATAGACAGAAGAAAGCAGTTTCTTGAATGAGAGCTGACACTCCGCCACAAAAAGGAAGGAAACTACTCTGTGATGTCATAACAGTGAAAGCTTTGGCGCGTGTAAAATTGACGACGTAAAACCTTTACATTTTGGATAAATTAATTATTAATTTCGCGCACGATATCTTCATGAACAATACACTCGAAATACGTGGATTGTCTTTTTGTATTATGGTGAAGATGACATAATATCTTACTTGAACTTTACTGTGGTATTATAAGTTTGTAAAATGAATTCGTTATTAAACTTAAACTATTTAATAAAATTATAGTTTTCGTATCAACGATGTTTTGTCTGCAAAAACATTCAAAAAAATGATGGATAATTATTCGAATAGGAAACGTGATTGAGTTTGCGTTTGGCGTCTTGTGTTATTATTCAAGTTCGCATGCACCCCTTTCCTGTCTTTCCTACGAATATCTCCATGGTCAAGGGGGGTTACGAATAAAACTTTTATTTTATCACTGTCATAATTTTATGATTGCCAAATATGATCGTATGAGTTTAGCTACAAATGTAACAGTTATTTTTTTATTTCCATTTCTTGAGCTCATCAAAGAAAAAAAAACAGTGTAGTTTATTCTTTTTTAAGCAAGCAAATGCTCTCGATGTTCATCAACGTTTGAAAACAAAATAATTGTTGCCGAAATTGAAAGAACCTGATAAATACATAATACATGTAGGCATCATTACACACGTACGTGCATACACTTTCCCCGCAGTAATTTCGGATCAGTTACTGAAACAGTTTTCAGCTTAAAATGGCAAAGGCTAAACCCAAAAACATTACGAACGCCAATAACAAATGGCGCATACTTAAACACAAAGGTCCACAATTTTATCCACCGTACAAAAGTCTTGGAAAACAGCTATTCAAGTACCGAAACAAACGATTCCCTTTGAGTAAAAGTAGTGAGGAAGTTGCAGTAATGTTTGCGAAATACCTTTTGAGGACAAACAGACCGAAACATATTTCAAAAACCTTCAAAACAAACTTTTTCCAGGTATGCATACAAAGTTAATGTTTTTATTTATTAATTCAAGTCATCGAGAACGTTCTCTCTCGTAGAATTGGCGAGAAACATACATGCTACCTAAAGAACGTAAAGTTCTTGTTGACTTCGCCCACTGTGATTTCGCCCCTCTTGTCCGCCACCTGAAGTCGCTTAGTGAAAGTAAGAAAACTGCTTCAATTAGACAAAAGCAGAAGAACAAGCAACTCAAAGAGAATAATAAAAACAAATATCAGTACGTCATCATTGATGGAAGAAAAGAGCAAATTAATAATTTCATGGTGGAGCCTCCAGGCTTGTACATGGGTCGAGGAGACAATAAAAACACTGGCAAGATTAAACCACGAATTCGACCAATTGATGTAATAATCAACTGTGACGTGAACTGCCGTCCCAGGCCTCCAAATGGAACCCATTGGAATGAGGTGATACATGACCAGACAAAAACTTGGTTGGCTTCCTATAAGGACCCTATAACGGTGAAATGATTTATTTTAATATTGTCAAACAAATATGTTGATAGTAAAAACATAATAACTAATTTCATTATGTAGGGCAAAATGAAGTACATTTTTCCTCATGCATCCTCACAAATAGTTGGTGAGCGAGACCAGAAAAAGTATGACAAGGCACTGGAACTGATGAACGCGATCAACAGAATTCGACAAAGGTATAGGAAAGACTTGGAAAGTGACCTTCTCGAAACTTCCGCGTGGAGCATATTAAATTTATTAGGCCAGCAAGCAGAAAAACAGTAGAATTCAATTTTCCTGGCAAGGATTCTGTTCCTTATAAAAATACTGTTATTTTGCAGCAAAATGTCTTTCAAAATCTTGTCAAGTTTGTACGGAACAAAACTGACGAGGAGCTGATTTTTCATGAAATTACGGTACGGTTTTTTTGTAACTATTTTGGGTCTAGGATTATTGGTGGTAAACAACTCCTTGGGTGTCTTTTCCTGGTGTGAAACTCCTGGGGCGGAC
>JAHZNC010001811.1:0-15837 GCA_027744095.1 Zhuqinia jingwanae
AAAGTGGATCCCCATATTACCTACTTCAAGGAAATAGTTTAGAATTGGGGGTTTTCTCCACACGACACAACACAACAATTCGCTCTAAAAAATAACCATGTAACTAGTACGTTGTAACTGTGCACATAAGCTTTCTTCCCATCTGAGGTAGGTGGGATGAGTGATGTTGGTTAACCGACACCATATTGGGTTTCAGTGTGTCAAAGTACCCATATGTCCCAATTCGCAGCTCGTTTAAACTCCTTAACGTTTCTGCGATCTACATATAACGTGACACAAGAGCGGACGGACATATCCTTGCATTCTGATGCATCATTTTTCGTAGACCTACGGTTCCCTGCGAGTGCTTAATGATGAGCATTCTATACTTGAACCATGCGACAACAAACTTATATGACACAAGAAAGAAAAAATGGAAACATGCACGCATACATGCTTTTACAGCTAACGTACATATATTACCCAATTGACAGCATGATAAGGGGAAAAGAGTAGATTTTTTTCTTTGCTATAAAATAGACTCTGTTCTGTGTCCATGTAAAGGGTAGACAAGGTGTTGTTCTAATAGCTATGTACTGCTGCACAGTATTTGGAAGAATATTCCATTAGAAAATTCTTAACTGCCTCAAGTGACAAGAGTGACACAAGTGTGTATAGGTCCCAGTAGGTTGGTAGATTGGTGTGGATATCACCTTGACAAGACGGGGCTCACCCGAGTACAGCACCTCCAATCACCTTACCGTCTTTTCCCTTCACACATGATGGAACACGAGCAAGACGGTTTTGTTCATTTTGATTGTTCTTCGATTGATTGTTTTACAGAGGTACCATTTCAAATTTAAATCATGAATGTTTAAAATGGAATTTTTATTACTTTTGGAGATGAATATATACGTTTGCATCAAGATGTTATATGTATGTGTGTATTCTTACAGAATGGGAAAAGGTTTCGCTAAAAGCTAACATACAGATAGGGTAAATATCTAAGTGGTAAAGATTTAAAGATATCATTACAGACGGCAAACGTCGCTGAACGAATTACTAATTAATTAAATTGCAACTCGTGTGCTGCTAAAATATAAAATTTTTATTAATTTTTGGAGCTTCTGTGACTGCCTACTTAATGATGTGTGTGAGTTATGTCAATAATAGTGAATGAGAAGCATGAATTGTAAAAAAAAATATTAATGAAAAATGAATGTGTAGTTGTCCGACATTTCCTACCCCCATCCAAGCCAACTGGATAGGAATAGGATATGCAACGTGAATTAATTTACAAGTGACCACCACGATACTAGAACGAAAATGATTTTATGCGCACGGTAGTAAAATTTTTATTATTATTATCATTTAAAGTTTCATTTTTCACAAGTATTTTTTAACCTCAAGCAAAAATGTGTTTTGTGCACGAAATCAAAAGGAAGGAACAACCGTAGTATTATCAGTTCCTCATCTCGAAGTCATGATTCATGATAGTAGTAGTAGTAGCGGCAGCAGAAGTAGTCGCGTGGTAAACACGATGATACGTGATGTGAGATTGAGATACTCATTTCGGTCATGATATCTTCTGCGCTCTCTCTCTCTCTCTCTCTCTTCCACTTTCTCGCTTTGTCTACGACGCGAAAGTATTCCTGTCCTGTATGTTAAAAAACACTGTTCGTGTTCATGCAAAGATCTGAACTTAATAAAGGTAACAGCGTTTTGTCCAAAGATATATGTACCTTTTTAAAAGATCATGCACAGAAAGTAAAACGTCGAAACTATTTTTTGCTGTATTATTTCTCTATAGTTGCAATAATAAATATGTGGATAGCTGTCTAATGAATAAATATAGTGAATTTGAATTTAATTCATACTAGTAAACTCTAGATTATATATAATATTATTATTAGCTATTAGTTGTTTTATAGTTATTTAACACTGCTGAGGTCTAGACCTCGCTTTCGTGCATGGCGAAATTTTTTAACGTAGGCTTCTACCAGTTCTTTAATTTTTCCGGGATTTATTTCACCAGTTTTATTGTGACATATCTGAAATAAAATAATAATGATTTAATACAATATATTATTCAACATTTCAAACCAATGTGACAATATATATATATATATATATATGATATTACGGTTGCTTACTTTCGGGACAGCGCGTCTTAGTATTTCCTTATATTCATCTTTGTTCACCTGTCGCTTACTGTAATACGGTTTTAGGGCTAATTTCACTTCCTCGACCACTCGCTCTTGACGGTTCAGCTTTTTCAGAAACTGCAGATGGGAAGGCGTGAAAGAAACAATTCATGCAAGAAGAATTAAATCACCTGAGTTTGTCTAAATGAAGGTTTTAAATAAATGTCTTGTGTTGTTTACCTTTTGCTTCACAATGAGCTCTACAGCAGACGTAGGAACTTCGTCAGTCAGGCGTAGTTCTCCCTCAGTCAAACCTCCAGAAGTGTTTACTTTAATTGTTTCTTTTTTGGGACCCCCTAGTAGATAAACCACAAAACCAGAACAAACTGTCAATAAACAAGAATGCTCTCATGGTGAACCATAAGTTGGAAAATCAACTATGATGTACCTTTTCTATGTTTTATTTTAGATTTTGGCATTTTATCAGGTTTGTTTACAACATTCTTTTTGGATTCATTACCGCTGCCTCCAAAAAGTGAGTCGAAAAGGTTATTTCGCTCTTTTGGTTTATTTACACCAGATGCAGAGTTGAATGAATCACTTGTATTTGACCCACCACCAGTCATCATTGGGAGGCCACCAAAGAACGGTCCATTTTTGCTCATCTTTCCGCCATCTGACTGACCACGCTCCATTGGAGGCTCAAATAAATCGTCCCCATCACTGCTATTTGGGGACATTGGAGACTCTCCACCACCACCATGATCTTGTCCTTGAGAAAAATTATTATTCCCTAGGCTGCCCCGGAAATTTGACTGTACAGAATAATTCTGTGGTTTTGGGCCAAGTACATTTAAATGGCGAATTTGTTGAATGCTGCTAAACGAGTTATTTGTATTATCACTATTGCTTGCAGACGAAGCCTGCAACTTCCCACTGAAATTTGGCTGGTTGTGCCTCACAGCGAGCAGAGCAGAAGCAACACTTGCTAATACGTTGGGATTGAGCATAGGGGTGGAGGACGTGCCCCCTGTACCAGAAAATCTAGTTGCTTGTGGCGGAGGGGGTGTTGGAATCACTATGGGTGGTGGCACTGGAGCAGCTCCTCCAGAACTGATGATTGCACTTGAAGGATACAAACCAGGAATGTTCCCAATTAAAGGCCTCGTCATTGTCGGAATTACTGAGCTTTGTGATGAATTAGTCAGAAGCATGTTGTGAGCGCTGCCACTGTTTAGAGCTGAGGACGTTGATGGTGCTGTAGTTGTAGCGTTACTGTTTTCAGAAGTTACGGAAGATGTCTGGGTCGCTCCTCGAGGAGACATACTTGTGGCAATTTTGTGGGCTGGTCCAGCAAATAGCTTACTGCTGTCATTTTGCTGTTTAGATGGAATGGAAGATGAGCTTGACTTGACCTCATCGTCCGTTCCATGTGCAGCTGGATCAATAGAGTCCCCAGTGGAAGTCACAAGAGAATCCCCTTGGGCATTCAACTCCACATCTGTTGTTGGTGACATGAGGGACTGATTGAAAGAAGAATCCTGTTGTTCACTTGGCTGTGGGGTAGCGATCTTTGTGCTGTCTGGTGCAGCATTGAAAGAGAGGTCCGCATCGAAAGGAGAGCTAGAGCCACAAGAGCCTCCTCCTGAGCTCGTAACTTTAGCAGCTTCAGTTTCCTTCGCTTCCGGTGTTGTAATATTTGCTGATCTTTCAGTTGCATTGTGATCTGTTGGAGTGGTACTGCACTTATCATCATTGACACTGGGAAGCTTTGCAGGTGAGCTTTGGGAGCGATCTTGTTCTTCGTTAATACTTTCAACAATATCAATGTCAGCATTCTTAGTAGGCGACGTTGGCATGGGTTTACCAATAGACTCCATGTTATCTTTAGCATCCAACCCATTTTCTTTGCGTTCTTCTGTGGAAGCACTGGATGACTGGGCGTTGCACGTTGAAGATGAAGTCTTACCCTTTTGAAAGCTCAAGCTTACCACAATGCTATCACCATCAGCAACAATGGCCTTAACAGGAGTTGGGGACTTTTCTCTCCGCTTTTTCTTCTTTTTCTTCTCCTTTTCCTTTGGTTTCTCTTTAGGTGCCTTGCTTTTTTCTTCTTCCTTTGGTTTCTCCTTTTCCTTTTTCTTTCGCTTCTCTTTCAGTTTTTCCCTTTCCTTACGCTTCTCCTTAGAGTCAGATACTGTTTCCTCCGCTTCCTGTGGTTTTTCTTTCTCCTTAATTTGTTTCTTCTTTGGTTGTCGATCTGTGGACTCTGGCTTTTTATTCTTTTTGTGACTCCTTGCAGAAGGAGACCTGGAACGTGTAACATATCGTTTATTCCTATGACGCCCTCTAACATGTCTATCCCTACTACGAGTACTACTCCTATCACGAAGTTTCGAGTAATGAGATGAACGTGAGCGGATTGGCTCCGTGATATAACTTGGAGATCGGGAGTCGCCTGCATGGTGTCTAGATGTTGACCGGCGATACCTTCTTCGGGACCTTCTCCTCCTCGATAAAGACCTATTGCATCACATTACAGATGAAAAGGAATTAAAATGATATTAATAATGGGTTGAAGGCAACCGGACGAATACAAAATACGAGAAGTCACATCTTGAAGAAAAGAAAATGGAGAAGTTAAAAGTAACCGAGCCGTCAGTTGGGAGAAGTTTTCTGAAACTTGTCTTCAGTTTACTATGTCGTGATAATTGCAAACGACAAACACATTTATTATATTAAGTAACCACGGTTTAGCTACTTTAAATACATGCTTGTTTCCATAAGTACGTAACTTATTTAACCAAAATCGCTATATCTGTTATACAGTTAAGCCAATTAACATCAACTTTGGATATAGGGGTAATTTCATGCGCTGATTACGAATTTGATAATTTTTGTTTGCTAGTTAGTCCCTTAATCAGCACTAATTAGCATAGTATCAGTCTAAGAAGGAATCATTATAATGATGAAGTTTAAAAAATAATTGAGCAGGGGAATAACTTTAATCAAAGATTAATTAAAATGGGGGAGGAGTAACAAACTTTTTATTTCAGAGAACTAAACTTGAACTAATGTAGATAGCCGCATACCAAAAAAATCAAGAAATTTTATTTTCACAATGGATACGATAAAATTTCTTGATTTTTTTGGTATGCGGCTACTACATTAGTTCAAGTTTAGTTTTCTGAAATAAAAAGTTTGTTACTCCTCCCCCATTTTAATTCATCTTTGATTAAAGTTATTCCCCTGCTCAATTATTTTTCAAATTTTCTTAGGGATCATTATAAAGATCCCTGGGATCAATATAATGATCCCAAGGCCCATTATACTGATTCTTTCTTAGACTGAATATTTTTATTGCATAAATAGATGATAGGCTGATTATGAATTACAAATTCGTTTTGCCAAATAGTCAGTCCAACTTACATAAAATTTAATGAGTTTCTCGCTGCTTTGCTACTTCTTTACCGCGCTGGTCATCGTTACTGTAGTAATTCTACCTGTCTCTGAGGCGTCATTTTCTCGCAAAATCTGATAAACAGATTATTTGTACTATACATTCATCGTCTTTTTCGAGGAATACTAATATGAATCCTTCGATTATATACAGGGTGTCTCCATGAAAATAGTCACATTTTAAAATTTTTCCTTAAAAAAGTATCAATCGGAAACAAGTGAACAATATGCCATTCAAAAGAGAAAATTCAGGAGTTTTTTTCTTAAGTTTCGGTACTTTTTTAAGGAAAAACTTTCAAAATGTGACTATTTTCATGGAGACACCCTGTATACTTCAGGTACAGATGATAGGACCAAGTTAAATCGTTCTGTTGCACCCGTTTCTTATTGCGTTGTCTCTTGTCTCTCATGAGAGCTAATATCGTCACGGTGTACCAATACTCTTCAACAGCACAGATTTCCTGATTGGTCGTATACAAATTCATTGATCCACAGATATTTGGTATATCTCTGTTTTGTAATTTTTTTCTCTCGTTATATATATAATTATATGTATAAATAACTCCTTGTTTCAATCGTGTTGATAATGTTTTGTATTCGTAACCTTTTTTCTATTCAATATTTCCTCAGAAAGTTAATAATATTAATCAAATATTCAATATTTCAATATCACCTGTGCAACAAAACGATTCAACTTCCATCATTACACTTGTTCCCTTTATATGAAGTATATAACCGAAGAATTCATAATCCTATTTCTCGAAAAAGATGATGAATGCGTAGTAAAAAAATATGTTGGATTGCAATATCATCATTTAATATAATGAAGCATTGCCTACTGTATAATCAGTGGGCAATGACTGAAAACACTTTTTTATTCTCCCAACTGACGGTTAGTCTTTTTTAATTTGTCCATTTTGTTCTTTTCCGAAGAGTGACTTCTCCTATTTTGATTCGCCCGGCTGCCATGGGCCCATTAATAATAATAAAAAATAATCATATTAATAATATTTAATGATAACTTTATAATTCATTGCTCAAATTGAAATCGCGAAAAATACCTTGCATATCTGGATTTGTCCGATACAGAATTAGAACTTTTAGAACGACTATGTCTGGTATGATGTTTACCCCTGTACTGCCGACCACTACTCCTGGATCGGGATCTGGAAACCTTACGCGTAGGAGATTTTGAATGAGATCTGTTATTTCTGGGAGAGCCATCGCGGCGATGTCTACTGCTACTAGATTTATCTTTTACTGGACTTTTATCTTTTCGACTGGAAGTTCTATTTCGCCTGTGGGACGGGCTAGTACTCTTTTGTTTCTCTTCAACTTCCTTTTCACGGAAGAACGTGTCATCAGCCTTCGGTTTACCATCCCTTGCGGTAAAGAAAATTATTATTTAGTTTTAAAAACTTTGAGTTTTGAAAATTTTGGTGATATCAAGTTGATCTCACAATATTACTATGTTATGTATAAAGAGCTTGAATGAGGTCGTTTAAAATGTCTCTCAGGTCGGATAGGACTACTATTAACTGGAGGTGACTTGCTACGTCTTCTCTCCCTATCTGTTGGAGGTGACTTACTGCGTCTTCTCTCTCTTTCTATCGGAGGTGATTTGCTGTGTCTTCTCTCTCTTTCTGTTGGAGGTGACTTACTGCGTCTTCTCTCCCTATCTATTGGAGGTGACTTGCTGCGTCTTCTCTCTTTTTCTATTGGAGGTGACTTGCTACGTCTTCTCTCCCTATCTATTGGAGGTGACTTGCTGCGTCTTCTCTCTTTTTCTATTGGAGGTGAACTTGCTACGTCTTCTCTCCCTGTCTATTGGAGGTGACTTGCTGCGTCTTCTCTCCCTATTTATTGGAGGTGACTTGCTGCGTCTTTTCTCCCTATCTATTAGAGGAGACTTGCTGCGTCTTTTCTCCCTATCTGCTGGAGGTGACTTGGTACGTCTTCTCTCTTTTTCTATTGGAGGTGACTTGCTGCGTCTTCTCTCCCCATCTATTGGAGGTGACTTTGTACGTCTTCTCTCTCTTTCTATTGGAGGTGATTTGCTGTGTCTTCTCTCCCTATCTATTGGAGGTGACTTGCTGCGTCTTCTCTCCCTATCTATTGGAGGTGACTTGCTACGTCGTCTCTCTTTTTCTTTTGGAGGTGACTTGCTGCGTCTTCTCTCCCTATCTGTTGGAGGTGACTTGCTACGTCTTCTCTCCCTATCTATTGGAGGTGACTTTGTACGTCTTCTCTCCCTTTCTGTTTCACTATTGGTAGATATGTCCACAAGCCCTGAAGAACGCCTTGGAGGAGACACTGACGACCTGCGATTATGTCTATCGACAGTTGCGGGCGGTTCTGGAGCACTAAATTCAGCCACTGGCTGTTCATCATCGTCTTGGTCAATGTCAATTACTTCTGGTTCACTTCCATTTTCCATCCCGAACCGACCCAAATATGGTCGACGGCGCAGAGGACGTAAGCGAGAAGTATGAGGTACATTTAAAGTCACTATTTCAATTATTTCTGGTTCGTCCTCTCCGGCTAAATCTTCGAATGCTTCCGGCTGTACGATGGCTGCTTGCTTATTATTATGATCATTTTCCTTATCCGTGGAAAGGGTTTGTGGTAGAAGTGCTAACGCATTTTCAGCATTAGTAATTTCGACAGGTTCGTCAGCGACAATTTTCCAGCGACCACTGCCGGCATCAAGAGCCTGGCATGATTGTTGTTGATGGGTGTCTCCTTCGGGGTTAATTTTTTGCGCAATAGCGACAGACTCCGAATTTTGAAAATTATTGACTTTATCCTCAGACGACACAGTGGTTTGCTGCGTAGAATCAGTCTCATCTTCTTCCTCATCATCTTCATCATCAGTTCCGCCAAATATTTCAGCGACCAATGATATTTTTGGCCTGTTACTGTCATCGGGGTCTTCGTCATCGTCATCGTCATCCCCATCTTGTAATTTATCGTTTCCTTTAGAGCCATCAAACAATGAACTGGCACCTCCTTCTACCCCTTTACCATCTTTTCTTATGTTACTCTTTTGTCGCTTAATTAGTGTGCTGATAGGAAGTAAACGATGCCTAGTTGGAATAGAAAAATGTATAACAGGTCGACGATTCTCTTCTGGTGGCACAGGAATGGAACTTAAATCCATTCTAGTATTGCTGCTACTGCTGGTGGTAGTATTTGCGGTTACAACTAGGGTGTTGTTACTAATATGACCGCTGCTCGTGTTGCTGGAATTCGGTATTCCTGCAATTGCAGATTTCGGTTCAATGGATTTTTTTACAATGGAGGAGGAGGAAGTAGGCTTGGATGCTACTAATGGCGGTGGCGTTGATAATAATCTGTGCGGTTGAGGAGGACTAGAAGATTTACTCGTTTCTAACGTATTGCTACTATTACTACCACTTTTAGTACTTTCGCTTTGAGTATGTATGCTGTTCCTCCTAGGGGCACTTGTTCCTCCTTCAATCAACTGTAAACTGTGTTCTTCCTCGTCACTCGAAGTTAATGGTTCTGAGGGGTCATACTCTTCTGCTAATCGCGGTTTTCGTCCACTTTTCCTACTGTGAGGTTTTGTTGAGGTATTCATGTTGGAACTATTACTTGAGCTGTACTGCGGCATGTTGTTTATAACATCTTCACTATTATTGTTATGACCATCAGGATCAGTTTCCACACTGGCTTCCCTGGGTTCTTCTGTATCACCACCTACTCTTTCCACCGTTTCGGGAGGCGGAGAATCAGGTAAAGGTATGCTGTCAGGTGAGTCGGGCACGCCGGGCGGCTGTTGTTGTAGGCAATTCCCAGATGTATCATTTTCAAACATCCCAGTAGCCATTCTGCCTAAGGGAAATGTAAATGCCGGATGCAAAGACCAATAAATGCAACTAACTTAACTAAAACACTTTTTCACATGTTTACATTAAGAAAACTCGTTTTCACCGACGAAGAGACCACTCATACGGGATAACTATTCTTTTCATTATGAACTTGAACTGGAAGAACTGATTAAATTAAAACTACAAATGTTATTTTTGTTGAAATTTCTCTTAGTGCAGCATTTCGAGCCAGCTTCCAATGGATATTAAATCACAACAGAAGTGGACGTATTTGCCTACAAGAAAAAAAGTGCAATAGTGAGCGAGCATGTATATATGTACTTATAGATACAAGCCTATTTAACCGGAGTAGTAAATTTTATTGATCTGTACCTTCTTATAAAAACCTATCAGCATGACAGAGTACTGAGGTACCCTAATTACAGATTTCCGGCTTGAGTATCTTTGAAGTATCAACATCAGAAAATTCTTCCTGTTTACAAGAAACAAAAAAAAATAGCAAAACATTTCTATCAACCTAAATTACACATCATGGGTCATGGATATGCATTTCCGTTAAATGCAAAAAAATGTGAGTCCCTTATAACTTCAAACAATTAACTATTTATATACCTGATAGTAGATGGAAGAATAGCCATACCTGATAAAAAATATTTATGAATTCCTTTCTTCTATGTACCATCACATTAAATCTCTTCTTCTCCTCCGTCACCAGAGTCACCGTCACCTCCGTGTGTATATACTTTTTTTATTTGTAGAAATTATACACAAACACATCCATCCTCCTGATACTTCCAATCCAACCAATTATTGTTATTATTATTACTATGCATAACACATAGTATGCCTAATATATACAAATAAGAAAAAGTAAAGTTTACTAACTTAATAATTTTTTGGCCTCTTCACTCACTCAATTCGATAGAGCAAACAGCACAATAGTCAGTCCATCGTCCCCGTCAAATAATAAAAATAAATATGTATATTATTATGTACAGTACTTGTAAAAGCAAGCTCTCCACTACTATCAACTATACGGCTCACATAATCATCCACGTAAAAGAAGCGAAGAAGCAGCAACAGCAAACGGAACAAGGCTCTTTTTTATCTTCTTTCTCCTACACCACCACCACCACTTGATTATTACAATGTATACACCAACACCAAACATAACATAACACTCTTGCTCCTGTCTTAGTGTGTTTTAAACATTATCTATGTGGCAAGTAAAGAATATGTGTTTCTATTTTTCGTCATCAACATCATCGTCATCAACATCCTTCTCATCGTGAAAAAGATCACTCCAAAATACATGATCATTGTCGGACACCGTTAATTTAACCAGATATTATGCGGTTTCACATTTTTCCCTTATTACTACAAAAATAGATGATATAGTTTTTTACATTGTGAATCTGGTCCTCCCATTGTTTTTCATGATCATGTTTGGTGTTTTTTTGGAAGCCTATAAAATGTATATAGGAGATAATATTGGTATGCTAAAGAGAGACGAAGACAAGGGTGATGCTGCTGATTCAAATTCAAAGAAAGGATGTATGCAGTATATATATATAGTTATTAAGGACCTCCTCCAAGGTACTTATTGGTTTTACTCTGTGTATCCTGTGTATATATATAGATGTATTTTTAGGCATACATTTGTTCCTTACGCGACGAGCAGTACAAGATAAAGGAAAAATTACATTGATCAGGAACTACCTTTAACAAATAACACATCACTCCAAATCTATTGTTGAGAAATGCATGAAACAAGAGCTGGTTTGAATTGAATTCAAAACCCAACCAAAAATCAGGAGGTCATTTTCATTATACCTTTACTAGGGTTTATTAGTTATTAATATTATGAACCTATGTATAATTTTATGCTGTCGGCACTCGGCAGTCAGTCGGTGTATTCTACCCTTTCCTGTTTACTATGAACTTTTTATAGCTCATTATAATTTGGTGTTGTCTGCCGGCCGTCCGCGTCCGTATCCGCATTTTCTCCAAAACTATGAGGAATTTTTAAATTGTTTTAGATAATCGATACCTTATGACAAAAGCTCGGGCGAGTTCGAGGACCAGGTCAGTGGGTCATCCCCGGGGACTAGGAGGACAGTTAAGTTATGTGCATATGTCAACATGCACATATGATGCATGCACATAATAATAGGAATCCGACATCCTTATTACGAATTTGATGTCTGTTTTGACATTGCAATTAGATAATTGTAGTTAACTTACATACTATAATTAATTTTTTAGTATAAACTTAATATCTAAGAACAGCAGAATGCACTGGAAACAGTTCATAACAACTGCTAATTACTTAGGTTTATTTATAACAAAACTTTTAAAAAATCGACTTATTGCATATTGGTGGAATATATATATAGGAATATATATTACACAATAGGGATATACATATATATATAGTGCATGTATATATTGTGAATTGCATAATATAAATATTATCATGTATTGTATTTAAGTTGTTGTGTTGTACTGTACACTATGTAGGCAGGTATCACAATCAGCCATCATGTGTGTTTGTTTAACAACAATACTTTTAGGATGAGACGTGGTATTTTGGTTGGTTGGTTGGTTTGTTGTAGGTGTGCCATTTGTATATTCGTAGTATTGTGTAGTAACGGAACCGTATATGTGTCGTTATCATACCCAGATAGAGAAGACTTACTACACTGCTGCAAGCAGTATCGTTATCGTTAGTATTGTAGCAATCCTGTCGCGTGGTGTTAACTTTTTTATAGTTAGCTAGCAGCTTATTTTACGGAACTGAAACAAAGCGCTTCAGTTTCCTCCTCAGCCTTTGCTTCACTCTTTTCTCTGATCTGCTTTGTTTCTCAGGACGACGGAGGTCAGAAAATCTATTATTGCAAAAGCGTCAGTCAGTACTACTACTGCTTGGAATTTGGAAAAATTTATGCCACATTTTAACGAAAGCATCCATATATACATATTGTAACGAATGAGTCAACGAGTAATGATTCGTTTTTACTGGTTCTCTATCTCAGAGTTAGCAGCTGTATTACTATTTACCTGTTTCTCACAATGTTAGGGTTAACAATGTAGGCTTTAACATTTGGGCTCAGGGCAACCTGACAAGATTGTTTTTGCACCTGTTAAAGTGAGCAGGTTAATTTGGCTGAAATTAAAAAGGAATGGAATGTAGAAGACCTTCTCGGCTTGCTCCACGGTAGGACAGGGATGATATCGGAGACAGTTGCTCGTTTTTACTACTGCTATTAATGAAGCATCTTAATCTTATCTTACTATAATATGATATCATTCAATTAAAGCTGCATAAGCATTTCACATTTGTATATCATACATTTATTACGGGAAAACTATTCATGTTATCAAGTTATTCAAGATTGTAAAGTTTGAGACTTTCGCTTACTAATATTTTGCATGAAAGAAGTACATGCATGTGAAAATTAATTTTCTGTGTATTTACAGATAATTGTGTTTTGAACTTGGACATCTTGGTTAACTGCAGACCTATTTGATTCAAGCCATTTCACACAAAAACATTTACTTTATTTAAAACAATATTATTATTATTTTGAAATTAGCAGTTCGTTTAAGGAGAAATTAATTACATTTCAGATAAAATTCCTGGACTTGTGTAGGAGAATTATGATGTTTGAGCGTAAGTAACGTTTTAACGATGGCTGCGTGTAGTAATTTAAATTTATGATAAATTTAAATTACTACACGCAGCCATCGTCTTGCAATTTGTAAATATCATAAATAATTTATGATTTAAAAATTATCATGATGAAAAAGTTATCCATAACACTAGTTTGAAGTTAGAACCGTAACGTTGAACGTATTTCCGATCCCAGCTCCTTGCCAAAATTACAAGAAAATTCGAAAAAAGATTATGCAAAATCCATGGCCTCTGCAACTGGATTGAAAAGAAATGTTTGGGGACAATTTAAGCCGTATCTACGAAAGAATAATACTTTCATAAAAACATCATATCAACCAATTACGACGAATAAATTTTTGTAGCATTGCTCTTCAAAGTTTCAAATTTTAGCTGATCCAGTCAAAAATTTTGTCAAAAAAAGAAATTAGTTATCATGCGATCTTGGTTGTTTTGGTATAACCGCAATGGAATACAAGACCTATTGCCTATTATTGATATTTTTGGGGGAATACAAGGCTTTGTTCCATCAGCTCTACTGCTGATATTACTTTTGCAAAAGCATTTTATATTTACTTGAAAAGTATGAGAGCTGTGTGAGCACATAAGTGTATCAGACTGGGTAGATGTGGTGGAAAACACAAAATGGTTACGGCAAGGCCTGAACTAGTCTGTCCATTCTGACTGCATACACATTGAGATAGTGTTGCAAAGCAGAAAAGTTGAACCATTTTTTTAATTGGCAAAAGTTACTACTGTTTAATCAGCAGTTTTAACAATAAGAACCAACCATGGGTCGTATGCATGCCCCCGGGTAAGCGTATTTTACAAATTTTAATGATGGTGACATCCCTTAGAGTTAAAAATAAAGTTTTAAAGTGTCAAGATTAGTGCCGGCAGTAATGCATGATTTATGTGCTGATTTTTCACATAATTGCAAAGCAATCTAATGTAATTACATTAATTTGCACGGATCTTCATTTGAATGTTAACGGTGTTTGTGTCTGTTTTCAGAAAGGGTATATCCCAGTCAGCTTTGCCCTATCGGCGCGGTGTTCCCACATGGCTAAAACAGAGCCCGGAAGATATTAAGGATCAAATCTTCTTGTTGGCTAAGAAGGGGTACATGCCTTCAAAGATTGGTGAGTTGGAAATATTCTGTGAATTTTCAATTTTATAATATGACGATATTGTTATAAATCTGTTATTGGAATGGTGTGTTCAATTATGTGAAGGTGGTATTTTGAGGGACTCTCATGGTGTTGCCCAAGTTCGTTTTGTAACTGGTTCTAAAATTTTGAGGATCTTGAAGGCAAAGGGGCTTGCTCCATCCATTCCAGAGGACCTATATTTCTTGATTAAAAAGGCAGTTTCCATCCGTAAACATTTGGAAAGGAACAGGTATGTTTATTTTCTTCCCATTTGCAAAAAAAAAGTTGTTTATTAAATACAGTCAGTGGATGACTTTCCCCCTGTTTAACAATCATCTTGTGTAATTCAATTGCAGGAAGGATAAAGATTCAAAATTCCGATTGATTCTGGTCGAATCCCGTATCCACCGCTTGGCGAGATACTACAAAACAAAAAGGGTTCTTCCACCCACCTGGAAGTATGAGTCTAATACCGCATCTGCCCTGGTAGCCTAAATGACATACTACACGATATTTGTCGGTGTTTTAAATATACAAATGTGAAAATAAAAATCTCTTTCACTCTACTTGACTTTTAGTATTATGTGTCTTTTTTCTCCTAAGTAGTCGGTTGTTCGCATAAGAAAAATCCTACCCGGAATCCTGAAAAAAACTTGCTGTAGTCGTCATATTTTTGCTGCCTGATGTTGTTGTTCAGAAGCTGCGAACCAAAAGTTAAACAGTTAGGGTGCAAATTATTCTGTTATTTTTGTTGGTGATTTTGTGTTTTGTTTCAGTTTCAACATTTTATTTGGATCCAACCAATCAGTTACACATACCATACGGACTTTTATGCCGGAGAAGTGTGATGCCGGTATCTCGAGGAGGGTTTCAATTTTATAATCGTTTTCAATACCTATCTCATGTCCATAGTTCGTTTGCCACATCGAAGACTCAGCTGGGGGTTTCATGTCAAATTTTCTAATACGATTTACGATAACTCATTGAAACCATTTTCTGATCAAACCAAATTAACCAAAAGCAAATCATAAATATTGCGTTTAAAAAAATCATATTCAATTAAGATTCAAGTGCATATAATATGTGGACATGGTTATTTTGCATACACCACAGCATTCAAAGTCAACAGTGTCCATCACTGCTTTTATAAATGATAAGTAAACATGACATTTGCAAGACGCCTGAACTTTTTATAAAATCACTACTCAATCACTAACAGTCCAAGTCCAGTACTACTAACTGACTAAATAAACAAATAGTCTAAATAAACCACTTGCCTTTCGTAAATCAACAAGAGGAATTCCCTTATAATCTAAGTTAAAAGTAAATAAATTGATCAAAAATGCTTACACAGTAGTGAATATACAACATGTAGAACAAATTTTCAATATTTATTACGAGCATCGCAGATTTGCGAGTAATAAGATCACAGCCTTTCTCCTTTGTGTATGTATGTATAAATGTATTCTCTGTTCCTTCTCTTTCGTGATATTGCAGCTCGCTGACCTACCAACTCAGATAATAATTTCTGAAGCGTCAAAATCACTCAAAAATTATTATTTCAGAATATGAGTAAAAAA
>JAHZNC010001812.1:0-22887 GCA_027744095.1 Zhuqinia jingwanae
TTTTTTTTTTGTCTGTTATGAATTATTTCACAGCAATCAGTTTTCCTCTCCCTTTCTCTATATCCATCCATCCTTCTTGAAAAAATAATAATAGAATAATATGTATATCCTTGTTCAGTTGAGATCTGATTTGTTCCCCATTCATAAAAAAAAATCATGTTCATTATAAATCTTTTCATTTCATGTGAGCTGATTGTGAGTATTGAATGAGTGCAATGGGTTTAAAAAAAAAGGAATGTAGTTTTTAGTGCACACACAAACAAAGAGACAACAAAAGAGGGAATAGATTTTGATGATGAGGGACACGCACTTTTTCAAGCCAATTAGTGAATTCACTACAAAATGGTACGTGATGAGGATTTAAACGATGACGACTACCACTACATGCTATCATTGCCATAGAACATGATGATTAATGTTGATAAAAATACGGACAAGCGTGCATTTGCTATAATCTATTCATTATACTCACCCCAACATTATTACAACCACCATAAAAGCATGACCTAATGTTGTATACTTATTCGAATATAGAAACCATATATTATTATTATTATTTAAAAATTTGCAAGCCATGCGTGTGGTAACATCATGTATGGACAATCCCTCTTTTGCTCTTAAACTATATATATATATATATATATAGGTATGTCCTTTACTTAACTTTGACTACACACACAATTTTTTTGATGATGATGAGTCATAATAATAGTTACATTTTTCATTCATATTATGGTATGTTGATGTAGTGTAAAATAAGAGCACCACAGGAGTCAACGCACAGTAGGCTCAATACCTGTCTTTTTTAAAGGGTACTAAATCCTTTTTTTTTTAAATACAAAAATCAATCCATTCACTTTGTGCTCTTGACTTACAATTACAGTATAAAAGGAAAGGATACGAAAATAATTTATTGAAATATGAGTAATTGGCTCATTCCTCATCATCATCATGATCAGCTCTGATGCCAGACACACACACACAAGTCAAAAGACAAAAATCAAAAATGGAAAATCAGAGCTTATTATGAAACCGTAAATTCTCTAGGCTGCTAATATAATAATACAATAATCAAAGTAATTACACTTGGATATATGTAGAGTAGTAGGCTGCTACTACAGAAAAAAAATCATCATAATAATAATGTGTATACTTCCATTATACAAGTTGTATAACACTTTTTTTTGTCTATTCAAACGTTGTGGCAGAGGGGCCTCCTCAAGGTGACACTCAAATAAAATTTATAGACGTCTTTCCAATCTCCATCGCCCCTACCTATTATTCCCTTTGATTAGGTACCTATTTGGTCCTTTGTAAGGGCTCTGCGTGTATTGATAATAAAATGAGTCATCTCAATCAATCAATCTCTTACCATGCCCATTTGGATACATGTTACATAATAGGTATTTACATTAGCTTTTTTTACTACTTTTCCTCGAACAGCTCTAGCTATCTTTGTAAAAATAATATTCAGATTAAAAATAATTAATATTTTTGTCGCAAAATATTTTGTTACAGAAGCTCTCTGTATGCAAATGCCGACAGGATACAAGATTGCTGCTTTATAAATATATTATTAAAAAAATAAATAGAAAAACAAATCAAAGTAGATACTCATTTTTTTTTAGCAATTTGCATTTTTACTTTCGTACTTATTGTGGCGTTTTTTTAGTATGCATCATCACGCACACTTCTACAACAACAACCAGAGGACGATAATAATAATGACGACAATGGTGATTAGTATATCGATTTTTGTACCTGAAGACGTTCTGAACTTTGTACTCAACTGAATTGGATTACATTATTGATTATTATTGTGATTGAATTACTACAATATAATATTGCAGAAAATTCATAAGGGACTACCACTACAGATATAATATATTTTGTATACGCAATTTATCAATTTCATGCTGTTTATTGGTTAGTCTGCTTTCTGTCATTATTTTTTTGAAGTAAAATAGTGGCGAGGAGGATGGGTGACCCAACCGACCGACACCACCATCATCGTCACCACGACCCGTGTACTGCATCATTGGCAGTGATGATGATAGTGTACAAGTACAAGGTTAAAATGGAATACAAATAACTTGCTGTAGACTATTATTGAACAATTATGAAATACTTTTAAAAGTATTCAAGTTTTCAAGTGTAACCTTTGTTCAATCTTTTTGTTGGAATGATCAATCGATTAGCAATTCATCGATTCTTGTGTGTGTAGAATTGTAATTTGTAATTACGATCTTTATCGTCAGCACAGCAATATTATGATTATAAATCTTGTGCCTTGTGCTCATAAGCAAATTATAACATTTGCAAGAGGCGCAAAACAAAATATTTTTTTTCAACCGGTTAATATGCATCTAGTAATTAGCTATAAATAAAGGTAAATAATAATCATAATAATGTGCATCATTAAAAAAATGAACGTTTACTACTTTGTCGTCATAATAGTATAATATTTAATATGTTTGAATTTGAATATTTGGTATTCATATCCAATTATGCAGTTAAAAACAAAACAAAAAAAAGTTCAGTTAAGTAACCAATAAATCATAACAAAAAGTTTTTTTGTCGCGCATCCAACAGAATTGTAAATAAAATTAGCCAGCGCGCAGCCACACAGCACACATTAGTTTCTTTGGCTTTATGTTTTGACGATGACACGATAACGGCACGAATATTTGCGTATCAGACCATAATTATTTTAATTTTATTTTTGCGCTCAATCAATTATCAAAGCTAGCCATCTATCGCAAATATTACATGCCAAACTCAGTTCTTAACTTGAAGATAAGAATCTGAGTTGAACTAATCGATTGTCAATGTTTTTTTCTGTTGTGTTTGTGTTGCTGTTGTTGTTGTTGTTGTTGATGGGACACACGGGTAAACCGATAAGCAATTGATAGATAAGAAATGACCAAAAGCAGGTACCTGCAATCCCATTTTTATTTTACATAACCTTTTTTGTAGAATAAAGAGAAAAGATAGTAGCTCATTGTAAATTTATTTTTTGCACTAGTATTTATATGTAATAATGTATTATACTTTCATAATGATTTGAAACTGATTAAGGTATACTTTTTGTTTTGGCAGCGAGCTTACAAGTGTCACGCGTCATGGCGTACGCACATTTCTCAAAAAGCTTTTTAAAATGCCCCTTCTAGATCTCTGAAGACTACCTTTATAGATTAGGTTTTATTGGAAATTATTGCATCATTGCATGCACTTGAATTACATACACAGCTGTGTCATTCCCATACTTGCTCACCATTAAAAAAAAATCATTTTATAATGACCAATAATATGGGCTGCCTTTTTTGTCCTGTATTTTTTTTCATACCTAAAACCATTCTTAAAAAATCAGAGGGTAATAATCATAATAATAACTAGCATCAAGGAATATGGTAGCAGTAAACATTCCAGAGACTGCTAGTCAAACAGCAAAAGTAATTATTTTTATTGTTATCATTTCATTTTTTTTGAAAGAATTTAGACGCATGCATATATATGCACGCACAACAACATGAGGTGACGGTGATTGCTTCTTTTGATCTACATATAATTTTTTTTTCTCTCTTGCATTTCGCATATTTGCATAATATTTATGTTGATGTTACACTAATCATTACAGTAGTGGTAGTTAGTAGCAGCTCTCTGTAGTATATTGTTTTTTTTAAACATTACAAATGATGAGATGACGTTTCAAGAGCACAAATCAAAGTCAATAGAGCAGTTGAAAAAATTTCGTCATTTGCCACGTTTTTTTTAAATATGTTGGTACTACTGCTGCTGTGCTGTGCTACTGAATCAACTAGAGTCAAGTGAACTTGCTGAACGCACATTGCGCATTTGCAAAGTAATCTTTTCTGAACTTGGCCTAGTGGAGTTTGTAGTGGACGTGGAGTCGATTATTATGTGCATACATTATAATTATAGAGCTAACTGCGCCTTTTGTACACAAAAGCAGCGACAACATTACCAAAACAGATATTATGATGAGAAGACTATCAAATCTCTACTTTTAATGTCACAAACACACACACACAATTTTTTTTTGTTTGCTTGCGTATATGCTGCTATTATTGTGGTTTTGAAATGTTTTGTTTGACGGCAAAGGTATATATTATGTTACCTCTCTACTAAATTAGTTAGCTTAGTGTAAAATCTTAGGTTTTTTAGTGTTTAGTACACAGAAGCAGCAAGGACATCATTCGTTCAAGTGAATCTTCCTTTCGCTTCTTGACACTAACATTTGCGTGATACCTTAAAAACTCTTTTTTTTTTAATTTTCCCTATTTGCCATATAAAATTAATGTCTCATTACCACCAACAAAAAGGATAATGCGGCACGCACTCTCCCTCACAACCAGAGAGAAGCAAGTGAAGTGTAGGTAACATGATATATTATTATTCTGTATTATGCATGTAAATTATAAGGTATTAATGTAGAGTATGTTCACATGCGTGCGTGTGGAGATGTCTGAAGCAGTAACAAACAACAAGTACCACCACCACCACTACCACCTCATCTCATCTCATCGTCACCCACCATCACACAATCGTCATTATCATCATCACATGAAAAATGAAAATATAGCGCAGAGCTCAGCAGTATACCCTCAGCATCCTCTTTTTTTTTGCAAATTAGAGACGGTCTGACTTTTTTTTGACTGACTGGTGGTGGTTGAGTTTGGTGATGTGACGATATGATGATGATGGTGATGATGATGTTCAAATGAAATGAGTAGAATTTCTCCGTCCGTGTAGGTAGATGTTGTTGTGCATAATATCCATTTGCTTGCAATAAAAAATCACAATAGTAGTGCACTGATACTTGAACAGATAAATACGATATATATATGCATTTGAATGTATATAGGATGCCTTCTTCAGTTTTGATGAGCTTTTGCCAAATGATAATAGCTCGGTTAATGACATAGATGCTCATGCAACTGTTATTATTATTAATAATAAATATTCGTTTCTCCCTCTCATGGTCGAAATATATATATTTTTATTTGACGGATCCATTTGTGAAAAAAATATTTACTATTTTATTAGGTAGCCCCACATGTACACTTTATATGAAGTTGTAAAAATATTAAATACTCATGATTGTCCGTAAGTCTTTTGGCAAAGCTTTCCTTTTTTTAAAAGAGAGAGAGAGAGAATCACAATTCTTATTGCACAATGGCGCCAGTCATTTTTTTTATACTCCAGTTGACTTGCCTTTTTTAACGTAAAAAATCCTGCTTTTTTTAGAATGCGCTGCCATAATAACAAAGTAATATCAAACAAAATTGTTTCTTTCCAATTTTTTATTAATGATAATATGCAGTGCAGTCGACGACAATTATAACGAAACAAAAAAAAAACACGAAACGTCTTGTAAACCTCCTACTTCTGTTGTGTTCATTATCTTTTGTGGTACTTGCCGTGCTACTCATTAATGTTTCATATTTTATGACTCTGATGATGATTATGTTGATGATGACGGTGCGGTGCCATTTTTTGTCGTTGCATTGTCATAATATTAATAGTAATCATCGCTCCGCGCTCTAACATCTTTGGCGTGTCACTTTTATAGCGTTCTTATTTTCATCCTGAACGTCTTCACTTGACGACGCATAACAACAAAAACATGGGTGGAAAATATCATCATTATGATTATTACCATTTTGAACCATTAAAGTAGTAGTAGTATTTTGCATTTGTATGGTATACTATGCATTATTATTACGCATGTATGTTAAATGATCACAGTCACACAATCACAATAGTAATAAGATGCGTTACCCTTTTTATTATTCATCCCCTTTGGTCGTCGTCAGTGCAATTTGAGAATTTGGTAATGAAAAAGAAAAGAGAATGGTTGTCTAATTGGAGGGGAGCAGTAAAAAAAATCTGAAATGTGAAAAGCGTACAAAGGCTATTAATGAAGTGTGCATATGTATGTACGTATACGTTTGTATGTGTGTTGGGGTGCACTTTGTGTGCAGGTGGGGTGTGCAGTTTGCTAAATAAAATGGGTAGATAAAATGTGGAGCAGAGTGTAAATAAAATAAGTAAAAATTTGACATGCGTTTTGATGACGATTTTCATCTTGAGAGGACGCGGGCTTCTTACCTATATGGATAATAAACTGACAATTGTGTTTAATGAAGGAGGAAGACGCTCTTTTGGTTCATGTGATGATGATGATGATGATCAAAATGATGGCACGCATTCCGCATTAGATTGCACAGGTGACTAACAGCTAGCACCACATATGATTATCTAAATGTGACCATGAATTAGCAAAGTAGGTTCATGTGATGATGATGATGATGATCAAAATGATGGCACGCATTCCGCATTAGATTGCACAGGTGACTAACAGCTAGCACCACATATGATTATCTAAATGTGACCATGAATTAGCTAAGTCTTCTAGCAGAAAAAAAAGGACGTGAGCAATTAAAAAAAAGTCGAGTGTGTGCTTCTTCCTTCTTTTGCATATAAATATATACACACATAGCTACTGACTCGACTTAACTTAAAAACTCTGTTGAATGAGAAAAGGCCAATAGTAATAATAACAATAAAATGTTAATGTACGTGTGTGCTATGTTTTTAATTGGCAGATATATTTACATAAAGATAAACATATTTTTTAAAATCCAGACTCCGCTCCAAATGTAAATGAGATTTGGTTGATGAGAGGGGAGAGATGGGCACTTAGAACTTCAAAGTGCTTCTCCACACAACACCGCACTGCTACTACTGTACCCTTTTCTTGGCTTGTGTATATAATATGCTAATGTGGCAGTTGGTAATTCTTATACTACTCATTAGCTGACTGAGTGAATGAGTTAACAGTGCAGGGTGCAGAGAATGAGCCCATTGTCGTGTTTAATGGACTTTTAGTAGAATAGGTATATACACATATAAAAAAAGGACTATATAGAAAAAGAATATTTGAAGAGTAGGGGATAT
This sequence comes from Zhuqinia jingwanae, assembly GCA_027744095.1. Taxonomy (NCBI): domain Eukaryota; kingdom Metazoa; phylum Arthropoda; class Collembola; order Entomobryomorpha; family Paronellidae; genus Zhuqinia; species Zhuqinia jingwanae. The sequence continues at coordinate 6,982 of JAHZNC010001812.1, forward strand.
AATAGTAGTAGAAATGATGATGCACAAAATGTAAACACCCCATTGATTTCTTTATCACCCTTTTTATGAGAATAATAAAAAAATGGTCTCGATGATAATAATCATGGTGAATGCTTTTGAATGTATTTGGTATTATTTTGTTTTTTTTTGTTTTTTTAATTTACCGTTTAGCATGTGTATCCGTTGTCGGTGCGATCATAATATGATAATAAATTATATAATAATTGTGAACGAGGGACGATTTTGCGTGTAATTTATGCATGCACACACAAATGCTTGTAACGTTAGCCCATAAATTTTTGTAATTTAGCATATATTATTACTATAACGACATGAAACATAAACATCATTTAGTATTCAAATTAGCGTGCCCTCAGGGAAGTTTCAACCAACTTTATATTTACATTATTTTGTTTTGTTCTGTGTGAGCTTGTAGTATCATAAGTATGTATGATCTCATGATCAGCCAGAGAATTAAATATTATAATGTTATGTTATGGCTTATGATTATTTGACTGTATTCAAATGAACAACAACAACAACAACAAAAATATTTAAATGAGTTTTGGACGCTAATCAATTCTAGTTTGTAATGTGGTGTAATTAAAAATTTAATTAGGAAATAATGCGGCATAAATTATACAAATCCTGAGGACCACGTACAAACAAGACAATAAAAAAATGCAAAAAATTGCAATTAAATATTGTTGTGTGAGTAAAATAATTCGATAATAAAATTAAAATTAAAATGCCAATGTTTTGATTTTGATGAAGGCGGAATGTGGGTTTATTCTTTTTTTTTTGAGAATTTGAATCCACGCTCCTCTTCCAAATGCATATAAGTTAATTGTTTTAAATATATTTCTAGGTACTCTATTATTTAATGTTGTTGATATTTTCATTAAATGCATTCAGCTAAAGTAATAAAATATAAAATTAAAGTTAAAGAATGCGCCGATGCAGAACTCCAAAAGTATTAATTTCTTTTTATGATCACATCAGTTTCGTTATGAATTGTAATAAATCACAAGCTAAGGAATTTATTTACCTAATTAATATTTATTGTTTTCATATATTTTTTTAAATGAACTAAACAGATTCAGTATTGCTGCAACAGAGCGCAGGAGCAGGTTACCGGGGTAAATATATGGGCCCATTGACGTCTAGAAAGCACAGTGTTACGGGACATGTGTACGCCGTCGACTCCAGAACACTTCATCTTCAAAATTTCAACTACGATGGAACAGGACCAGGTAAAATTTTATTTCTTTTAATTATTAATGCATTGTTATTAGTATGTTTGTTTTACAAATTTAACTTAATACAGATTCCAATTGATTCAAAGCACGTTACACTTTATACAATGGCTTGTCTTTTTATCCCCAGAAAAAAAAGTTTTGAACAAAAAATGGCACACAATAATATGTCATATACCAATATACTATAGTAGTATGTGCCAAATACTTTTATTTAGTGGCTGCTGAAATGACTTCAATTTCAGTTATTAATTTTCACTCCAAAATCCAACATATTTCACCTTCATCCAAATTATAGCCGCGAAACTCTACATGAATGTATGTACATTCTCATATTAACGATTATATATGAGCCATATAAGCCCTTTAGCCAAGAATCCCCATTTACATTCACAACTCGTTTCCCAAGAGATCAATTAAGGATGTAGTATGTGTGTAGCTACTTCAACCGTAATAGGTTGTGAAGGATTTTGAAAGTTTTCCAGTTATGCATACTTTAATGTCTAAATTCTATTCATCCATCTTGAAAATTTCTGCTGCTCCTGCTCCCGCTCCTGATAATGATGATGGCTGCTTTCACGGAAACAAGTTCCCATCTCTTCTCTCTGCCTTTTTGTGTTGTCAATGTTGTGTATACCTACCATGCATGCTTCATTTACGGGCAAAGAGGAAAAAGTTGCATTAGATAAGAGTTCTTTTTCAGCCTTTATACTTTTTTTTTTGAACGCGTCTCTATCCATTTTTTTTTAAATATATCATTATGTACGTATCCAAATATGGTGAAAAAGGTGATTATATGATGATACGGTATATATATGTATATAAGGGATGTGGTAGTGTCGGTGTGTGTTTTTCTGGAGAAAGCAAAGATGTATGATGTAAATCTTGCGAGAGATAAATGAGCTGTCTCTTCCTGCCATGATTACTACTTTGTGCTGGTGATTTTGATGTGAAAAAAGTCCTCTTCTTGTTCTATCCATTGTTCAAGTATAAAAAAAGGCGAAGCTCACACAATCAGAACGGTGGCGGTGGTGGTGGTGGTGGCACACTAGGAGCAAATACTATGCACGATGAAAAGTGTGTGAACAGTGAACACACAACGTATAAAGCATCCCGACACGCCAAAAAGTAGCAAAAAGGAACGCTAACTGCACCTGCTACCCCCCACATCAATATTTCATAACGGTGAAGCTCTATGTATTATTATACTTCAAATTATTTACCCCACGTCAAGTAATATTTATTATGTACATATACATATTTTGCTATTATCGGTAGGTTTTCAACCAATTCATTGGGTTTTCATTTTAGTACTAGTGGCGCAGTAATAACACTGCGAGACAATCGTGTTGTCTACAAAGTGTGCACATACTATTTTTTTTACATATATATATAAAGTTTTTTGTTGTTGCAAAGTAAGAGCATTAGTAATTGCAACTGAAAGTAATGGAAAGCACCTGTGTATATGATTTTGAAAGAGTTTAAAAAATACTGCTCACAAATTAATTTATATGCCAATCTTGGAAAATCCTAAAGTATTATTACATGCATGCGCGCCTATACAAAAGTAAATATATAAAAGGCACACGTCACTATTATTATTTCTTGCTATCATGGTGGGAAGAGAGATAAATAGTTAGGCTGCCACCAAAAGTGTGGGTGACACGAGGATCCCTTAAATTATAAAACTGTCAAAGTGTCACCATAACATATATAATGTAAAAATACATGCACGCATTCTCATTATCCCATGCGCTACAGTAACTGGCTGAACTCTTTTGTATTTCATGTCATCACTAAATAAATATTATGTGAAACTCAACTTTGCCATAATATTATTATGATATGTATATATTCATATATCTACATAGATAATACCTATTAGGTATAGTACACTTGGGAAGAAAAGCAAAAATTTATATTCAACCCGATCCTGAATTTTCGTATTCTTAACTATTCAAATTAGATCCGAGTTTAAAACAAATTTTTGACACACGTAGACCTTCTGTCTTTTGTGCTATTTTCAACATTATGAATGTGATGATGACCCACATCGTCTTTTGTTATTGTAAATTTGGAAACTTTGCTATTAAGAGGACTCTTCTTCACAAAGCCATGGCAAATTCACAAAGTCCGGAATAGATTATTCCTTCCTTGCAATTTTAATCAAAAGAAAGAGCCATATAGAGAAAAGAAGAGTGCACGCAGAAATGGCAGCAGTACGTATTTATGTGGTAAAAAAAGAGACAGCTTAGTACGGTGATCATGACGTTGATGACGATAACGGTGGAAAAAGTTTAGAGTCGTCAACTGTGAATCAAGAAAATGGAGCAGAACGGAAATATAAAAGTTCTCTCCATTTTTTTAATCTCTCTAGACTCCTTTCCGGACTTTTACAAATGATCAAATGCTCCACGCACACACACACACACACACACACCCAAATACTATGTATGTGCCTGTGTCTACGCCTGTGATCTGAATTGTATGATTCGTGACATGCATGTAAATTTTCTCTTTTACGTGAGGGAAATTTCATGGCTCGACAGATTCTCTACAAGAAGTCTATACTTTTGATTTACTTCTCTCTCTCTCTCTTTCGATCTGTCTGTGTACTGTGTATATTATGTCTTTTTAACTCCTTCCGCTCGTGTTTGCATTGCATTTACCCGAACAAACTGTACCATAACATTTCGTTTTAAAAATTCTAAAATGAAATAAAAACGACCTCTCAATTTCAACATCAAATATATAAAAGTACGCTATATTTTGGTACTATACAGAATATTCCATGCAATAGTACACAAAGTAGTGGTATGAAGATGATGATGATGATGATAGATAAGCCATCAGATTCCATTACATTTTAGATTTCATACAGATTACAGGTCCCTGAAATATATTTTCCTCAATTTTATGTCTCCCTCCTATTTTTATGTAACTTAACTCGTCATCACGCAGTAGCAGCAGCAGCAGAATTTATCAGAAATTCATATTACATATCTTCTCAGATTCTAAAAATGCCCCTACTTTATTTCCCCCCCCCCTCCTTTAAAATAAAAAAAATATTCAGAAAAAAAACTCACTGATGAAATGCAATGCCACTTACTAACGTGACGGCACAAAAGTTAAAATCAGTAGAGAAGAGTATTCTCACCGCAATAACATGTCAACATGTAAACCTATTTATGAGCTTTTGCCCTTTTCAAAGGAAAAGTGGGAAAGAGTAAATCATCAGGACTTTCAGGGCTTTGTACATTATTTGCTACTGGTACTACATAAAACCAACTTTCCTTTTTGCCTTCCCTTCTACAACTTTTAATTTCTAATGTCTTATTCATCCTTGTGATGACATTCGACTATAGGTTTGTGTTTAGTTGCAGGCCTGCTAGGTACCTATATATGTATCTCACATGCATATAGCTCTGTGTATTCATACCTGGGCATAAATCCATATTTAAATAAGTTGAGTTAAAAAAGCAAGAGAAAAAGTTTCTTTTTTAACGAATACACTTTATTTTATATAAAAAAAAAGAAGTTAATTGGAGCTGATGTGCATGTACGGTTTATATATATATATATGCATGTATGCTGTTTAAGAAGATCTTGTTAAAGGGAAGCCGCCATGATATTTTAATGCTGTGACTTGCGACAGTGAATAAAAAGTGATACGTGAAAACGGAATGCATTATAAAATGTGACGATGATATATATTTTTTCATTTCATTCAAAAAAGAAGAAAGTAAAGCTTTTCCACGTGGAGGAAAAGGACACAAAATGCAAAATGAGACAACATGGATGGCAACATATAGATGAGAAATATACATGCCGTATATTTTATGCCTCTAAAAAAAAACTAAAATATATGCACAATCTTGTTTTTGCAACTTGAGAGAAAAATAAAATAAATCTATGAAAAAAGCATTTTTCACTCCTCCTGGAGAACTAAATTCTGGAATCAAAGATATGGTATATCACAAGGAATATAAATCACCCAGAGCATTTTTGTTTTGCTGCTACTCTGTCTTGTGTCCAACATGGTTAGCATCATTATTCCGCATTTTACTACTATGCTATAAATACAGTATCATACACAGCTCCACCACCAGCTCCATCTCCTATCATTGCAAATTTTCATGGCAAACACTGGAATGCAAATACGGGCATATTTACTACACATATTAAATTTTGTTGATTCCTCTGCTTACATTGCACAAAAAAAGAAAAGAAATTATTATGACGAGAGGAAAACAAACAGTAGTTGCATATGTTGTGAGGAATATAATATGTCATGGTGGTGGTAGTGTCCTATTATGGCAGAAATATAAGAGTGTAAAAAATGTATAGTAATAATAGTGTGTGGCATACGTATATATATTACTCGTATTACATGCAATAAAGGCTTTCAACTTTCAAAGGAAAAATGATAAAAGTGGCAAGGAATAGAGAAAGAGAGAGAGAGAGAGAGATAGTCAAGATCTCAAGGAGAACCAAAAAGGAGAAGACACACATGAGAATTTGTAACAAAAAAAAAATCTGTTGAATCGGCATTACGACATGTATGTATACAAACTTATACAAACTCATCATGAGTCTTTTCTTCTCAGGCTCTCCCACTCGCAATTCTCCTTGAGTCATTTCACTAGCAGTTTCGCGAATAATACGGAATTATCAAAGGACAGACAGGAGAAGAAGAAGAAAAGAAGCAAACAAACTAGAATTGTTGATATTACTTATTATTACTATTAGTATTACTATGCTTAATACATGCCACATGAATCTTCCATGTTTCTCTAATATTGATGGTATTTAGTCTATAAAACTGTTTGTGAATTGACTATGCCAGCTACCTATATGAATCAACAAACAAGTGCAATATAGTTACCAGACAAATATAGTGCAGTAGCCGGCCGAGTAGCATACATAGCAACATCAGCATTATCTCCCAACTATTTCTCTTTTTTTGTTCATTTCTAATTTTATTTTTTGTGTTTGTCGGCACGAAATCTTTCTTCTTCATCTGGGAAAAAAAACGACAAGCCAGCAAAAAAATATTCCTTGTGATGATAGTCCCATCGAAAAGTAACAAAAAAAAAGGAAGAAAATATCCGAAGAATGGAAAGAAACTATTATGGGAAAAAATATGAAGGATGAGATGAAATGCACTAGACTGATTTCTATTTTTTTTTATATATATATTTTGTTTTGATTGCAGATGCATTCTTTTGGGTTGGCTTCACTGACTCTCCAGGTCCGCAAGGAATTATCGTGCCGAATGAACGTGGAACGTAAGTTGTTGTGTTATTTATTACTACTATCAGTGTTTTACATTGTACATGTTAACATTTCCATACAGGTCGGATTGGGAAATAAAAAAAATATACATAAATATATATATGGTTTTATTGGGAATAAAGAGAAGAAAAAAAATATATCTACACAAAAGTCAAATGAAAAAGGTTGATTTTTTATATTAGCGGTAGGGTAACAGTACGAAAATATAAGTTTTTTTGCGGATGAACTCTGCGGATTATTATGTTCATGCTTCGTGCATTTTTATTATGCTTCCCATATGCGTGATGGGAGTGTTTGTATGTACGGATGAAACGTTCGGTTTCTGGCTATATTAGGTATGCTTGCATGATCAACATGATTATCTTTTTCCAAGAAAAACTTTCTATTCATCCGTTCATCTCCATCACTCTCTTTCTCTCTCATTGTAGTAGTAGTAGTAGTAGAAGTAGTAAGTATTTTGTATTGTCGCTACAATATCGCCTGTTCTTTTTTTTATTAGACACATGCCTACAATGTAATGCGAATATGTATTGTGTAGGCATTTTCACTTTCAACAAAGCTCGAGACACAGGGGAAGCAAAAAAAAAAAGAAGTATTAGAAGGGAACGTGAAACAAGTTTCCAATTTTTTTCGCTTTTCCTTTTTTTTTTACTTTTCTTCTTATATCGTATTGGATTTTTTTTATACCGTCAAAGTTTTTTATGCATTAGTTTAAAAAATGACAACGGTGATGATATAATAAATTTGATCACATAATAAATTTAAACTTTTTGTTGTTGAAAGTAATTTGAAAATGGAAGGGACGAGTTTAAAAAATTTGGAAGCTATATGCTAGCACATTACAAAAATCTTGTTCTGAAATGCCAAATAACCTTTTATAGAAAATGTTTTTTTTTTCTACGCAATAATGCATCTATTTATTTATAGGTATTTATTTAGAGAGCTATAATTATTATTTTGAATTTTTCAAATTACTGAAAATGTAACGTGCAATTTCTTGTGACATGTCGTACTATTATTTTGTTTGAAAATATTTAATCATAGTATTGCATGCGCTACATAACTGTTTCAATATTTATTTTGCACACATGTCACGTACACAATTGTGGGTATACATTGTTATATAACTTACTTATTATTACTACGTTACCAATATATATTTTATTATTGATATACTTACCCAAAAATGACTTTTTTTCTATATAATAATGATTTTTATTTTTATCTACAGCAAAGAAGTTTTGACAGCGTATCATAATGCTGACATCACCATTTCCCTACCCGATGGACTTACCCTTAGAGATATAAAATGGTTTGCAGTGTGGTGTCGTGCCTACGAAGTAAGCCCTATATCTATATATTTTTTTGTCTTGTTTGTTTTTGCAGCCCGTTATAATATTACACTTTTTATAGTACACATGCTGTGTGTAGATTTTATTTCTTAATAATAAAGATAATGATCATCGTCGTCATCATTGCCATCATCTTAGGATCTCACGTTTTTTTGGATGCATCTCTACCATTATTGCCCTTAAAAGGGTGTAAAAAGGGCTGGCTCACTTTTGTAGATTTTACCATATACATTTTTTTTTAAATCATTCAACATTGCCATTATAATATTTTTGGTGATGTATGTGGTGTTGTATATTTCTTCAGACATGTACAACAATAATAATGATAGTGTATTTGCATGACATTATAATAATAAGCCACCTTAAAAAATATGAACTTTTTCGCTTCTTTTTATTTGATTTGATTTATTATACCCAATTGTTTTATAGTATATTGTAAAATAATATAGTTTAAAGCTAACTAACTGACCTCTCGAACAAAACAGCAAGAGAAGAAAAAAGGACCTGCCCCACCAGTGTTCCTCTTAAATAGGTGGCAAAGTTGAAAGTCAGTCAAGTTCGCCTTTTTTTACGCAAAATAGGGAGAAAAAAAAACTACAAGGGTTATTCATTCATACAATGAGTTTATAGAGTTCCACATATAACGTAATTTTGAGCATAAAATTTTACCAATAATAAAAAAAAGGATGATTTATGGAGGGGCCCTTAATGTGCAAGTAATTAGGTACGTCATCAACTGTGCACACCACTGCCACCACGAGAGACACGCCACCACGGCAAACCACCCAATGAGAAATAATTATGTTTATATACCAAATGTATACCTCTAGTCCTATTGAATGTAGTATGTACAATAATATAATCATAAATAATCACGTTATTAATAATATTAAGAACAAATGATAAGAACAGTTAAATGTTATCAACAATATTAATATTCTTAGGAGAGGATGATTGATGTGTTGGAAGGGGGGCTTAATAGGTTGTTGTACACGTTTTTAATAGCCATATTATTCATCCACTTGTTATGACTTTGACTCTTGCTGAATGATTGTATATTCTACGTGTAGGGGAATTAATAATAATAATAATAATACGGTTGTACAGTGATATTGCGTGACGACCTTTGAAATGTCATGTCAAGCCAGCATCAGCAGCAGCAGCAGCAGCAGCAGCATCATCTCAAGAAAAAGGATGAGAAGGCAGAAAAAAATATTGACCTAGATATACCATTATCTCTTTGATAATCTGGCTGGCAGATAAAAAAAATGCATTATTTAATGCAAGAGTTCCACATCAGCTGATAAAGGAGCAGTTAGTTTATTAGCAAAGATAAATATTAGTAAAAAATAATGAATGAGTTGCTAATGACAGTTCTTGATTCCTCACACTGCCATACAAACAAGCAGTCACAGACACGCAAGCATTCTAAACTACTACGAAAATAATTTGAAACTAAAGAACAAGTCAAATCAGATGTTATTGGAGTAATAGTTAGTGCGTATGCAACTGATTAAAGTGGAAGATTGATTGACAGAACAACAACAATGTTGATAGTGATGATCTGATGCTGCTGCTGCTGCTGCTGATGATAAGATTGATCAGAAGAATGATAATTATAGCTATTTGAATTGGTTGTTTGATGCGAAATCTAGTGGGAAAAGAATATTTTTTTGTACAGATCAAGTTTTTCTAGATGATTGATTGGTATTGGTATAGAGCAAGTGCACAAGAGATAATTATTAAAAGAATTTTGCCCGCAAAGGGATATATGTAGGTAAGTATTAAGCTTGTTGATGTTGTATAACTTTACTTCCTCTGAATTGAGTTGAATAAGAAAATTATGGGAACCGTAAAGTGATGGTTTCTAAGCATAATAATGGTGATCATCATCATGATGGCTGGTGTGATAATTAGAGGCGGAAAGTTGCTTGATGTTGCTGATGATATTATTATATTTGAAAGAGAAGGAATCACAATGTCACGCTTTTCATGTTAGAGGATTTTTCTTTAAAAAAAATTGAACAATGGATGGAGATGAAAAAGCAAATAGCTAGAGTATTGTTTGTTAATGAAATGACTTTTAATGGCATGCTATGTGTAGCACCAGCCTTCTCACTACTCTCTCAAGGTAATTTGATTGAAGGGACTATTAATATAATGTAACGTGACATGACCTTTCGATATGCCTGTCAGCGGAAAAGGAGAACAAAAAAATTAAAGCCTTTTCCTCATACAAGAATTTTTTTTTAAAGCAAAGTCAAGCAGACAGACAGGCAGACATAAATTAGTCAATCAAGTAAAATGAAAAAAGAGTCATCAGATATTTTGATGTGTTTCTGAAAAGGAATCATAAAAGATAAAGGAGGGAGATAGATCAATCATGCCAGATTAGAAAAGAAACGATGATGACTATGGTGGCGATAATGATGATGACAATGCGTTAAACAGCCTTTTAAAAGATGACGATTTTGATTGTAATTTTTATATTGGATGATTCATGATTTTAGGTCAACTTTGGTGACATCTATATCCCACCAAATTTTGATTATCCCCAACCTCACGTTGTCGGCAATCTCTTGGGACAAGGTGTTTCTTCAGGACCTATTGTTGTCGTTGACGCTCAAACAATCCTTGTGCCTGATTTTTCTTTTGATGGGCAAGCACCAGGTATGTTGAAAATATTTTTTCACAGTTTTATGATGACATGTGGGTCTATTATGTATACATATGATTTTTAGACATTCATTTTTATTATTTTTATTTATTCAGATTTGCATTTCTGGGTTGGCCGCGGCTCTCCCGGCCCTGATGGCATTCGCGTTCCTGACGAAACTGGTACGGATGCTGGTCTTCAAAAGGCAGACAAAAAGACACTTGTGCTCAGTCTTCCAGGTGACCTGACCATTTTCGACATTGACTACTTTGGCGTCTACTCTCGTCTCTACAACATTGACTATGGTCATGTGAGGATCACCCCAGGTCTCAACGTTCCCCCATCCCTTCGCATGTTGGGAATCAGTCCTCAAGTAAGCTTATGTGGTGCTGAGAAGGAAGAGGAGTACAATTCCTCTTCCGCTCTCTCTCTCTCTCTCTATAAATATATATATATATTTCCACATAATATCCTTTCAATTTATTGAACAATTTTATCCATCTTCTCATACAAAAGTAATACATACATGTAAATGGAAATAGCAAAAGTCTTTTATGCTGACATGCAAACACACATACGAAAAAAGTTTATATACACACACAAGTAAGCTGACATGTTTTTTTTCTCTCTGTGACATGCATACGTAAGCAAATAATCTTAAAGAAAGATGTCGAGCAAATCCAAAGACAAAAAAATAGGAATAAGCCCCTTTCCCTAAAAATTCAATATTTTTCTCTTCATTTTCTGTTTCCTCTGACAACGCAATACAGCGTTCAACGATACTACTTATTTATCCGTCAGTACGTTTTCTTCATTTTTCTGTGGAAAAATGTGTGTATGAAACAAACTATTTATCTATTCCATTTGAATCTTTGTTCGAACATCCAATTTCTTCTTTCAATTTTCTTCTTTTTTTTTACTTCTTCTTCTTCTTCTGCTCAACATGTCTTCCTTCTTCTTCTTTTAAGTCTTGTGTGTTGTAGTATTTTTTATCATCTGCACGTTTCCTCCTGATCATTCTCATTTATTCTTCTCTTGACTGTGCCCTATACCTAAAAATTGTTTTTAATACTTCACTACGTCTTCTTGTTCGTCTTCTTCCTCTACTTTTGACATAAATATGCAATTTTTATCTGACTCCTTCCTTCCACTTTCTTTTTCTTTTTTTTCGCCGTTTTGTTTTCTGCGTATAGCTTTCGTACTCTCCATTTGTGACACCCGCGCCATACTTGTCCACAACCGCTTATCTCCACGGATCAAACGCTCTGGTTCATCCCAGCGTCTCCCCTGCAGCTACATACCTACAAACGGCCACCAGCGCTGCTGCTCTTGCCCCAATTGCTCATCATCACCCTAGCACTATCGCCTTGCCCCAACAGCAACAGTACTACCACTACGGCTCGGCAGCTTTGACAGGAGCTGGTGCTGCTCAAGGGAATCACCTGATCACGTATCAAGCGTCTGCTCCAACTACCTACGCTACCGCTTTTGACACTAATCACATTCAGGACGGGCTCTTCTACAACGCCGCAGCGTCCTCCCATCTTGCCACAACCTTGCATAGTCACAACAGTGGAACAGGAGGATACCACTCCGTTGGATCCAATGGATTCAGCACGTTCACGCTAAGAACAAGGAAAGGGGCTTCCACCGCTGCTGCACTTTACTAGAAAATGTAAACTAGAAGAAGAACAAGAAATAAAAATGATTAAAAACTTACATACATCAACACAAAAAACTTATATATAAAACATATATATTATATCATCGCTATATATTATACTTAATTAAATTTTATTGTTTACACTTAATCTTTTGTGAATATATATTTATTTGCTTGATACTTTATAAAATTCAAAATACTTTTCAAAAAAAATTTAATTATATTATACTTTTTTTTTAAATTCTTATAGCGGCCTTCATCACAAATTCCTATTTTTAACTCTTATTTATTATTATTATTATTATTATTATTATTATTAGAAAAAGCTTTTCCCCAGTATATTTATATTTTTGTAACTTTTTTTTCTATCTATCTTACTTTCTTACTTTATATTTTTGTATTATGGATAAAAAAAAATTGTCAATTCTTTACAAATTGTATTAACACAAATTTCCCTACAAATTCATTGTGTAAGAAAACCAAACAAACAGTAATGCAATAAAAAAAACTTCTCATTCTTCATCTTCATCTTTGTTCATACTTTTTTGTTTGTTATTACTTATTCTTATTCTTCCAATCGAAAACTTTTCCTATTCCTCTTCGTCCTCCTTCTGCTCATCATCATCATCATCATATAGTTTTTTTTTCTTTCATCACAACGTAGTTTCATGATGATGATGACATTCCGGGTACATCTTTTATTCATCTTCATCATCGTCGTCATATGAACAAAACCGACAGACACACATCAGTCCTCCTGACTATCAGTAGTAGTACCAACGCAGAATGGAGCGTAAAATGAAATTCTTTTCAAAATCAAATGAATTCCTTTAGTTCTCTTCTTCTTCTTCTTTTTTTTTACTTTTTCATGATCATGATCATCATGATCATCATGATCATCACTCACACCATTCTGTAAATATGTTCAGTAAATCATATGACTGGCTAGTAGCAGTTATGTATATGAGATGTGTTGTTGCTATGAGATGGGTTTGTGTAAAAAGTGCAAACCATGAATTTGGATGTATTTCTCCGCTTTGCTGCCTGGTCCATAGTCCCATGCTATTTTCACTATCCGTTCCATTCCTTTTTTATTAAGCCCCATAATTTTGTCATCAAAGCATTCTAAATACCATGTCAACTATTTCATCCTATTCATCATATTTTATATCTGTTTTGTCAATTACTTCTTTTTATCCTCCCAGCAAACCTCATTCAGATCCTCATTACTACAGTCAAGCAGCAGAAAACAGATTTAATTTATACTCGGCTAAATTATAAACGAGAAATACCACAGGCCTTATACTGTAATAGATTTTATCACGCATTTGCTCAATAGCACACACAGATTATATATGCACAGTAGTACCCTGATGTACCTAGGCATAGAATATAACGTAGTAAAAATCAATACAACTGGAAACTTCCACCAAAAAATAAAATTAAAAGTAAGTGTATTTTTTTTGCTCGACTGAAAACCCACTTTTTTGCTAAAAGTATCACTTCACCCCAAAGTGTTTCCTAGTCTCTTGGTCTCTCGTCGTTTTCCCGTGTGTAAAATCCCAAAAAAATCTTCTTCTTTTTTATCACAGGATCAAAAAGATCACAAAACCGAAGATCAAAATGTTACTAGTTAGTGTTTCTGTAAATTAGATACGAGTAAATCCATTTTAAGCTTCCAAATTCAGAAAAAATATATAATCCTTCATGAAACTTACAAATAACTTGTACGTTTTTAACGTCATTATGCATCTGACACAAAGTTATTGCAAATAAACCAGTGTTTCGTTGTCATCATTAAGACGTAATCATGTTGAGCGTTTTACAACTCTTGTAATTTATTCCTAATCAACTGTTTTTGTTTCTGAACCAAGTCATATATGCAGCCAAACTTAAGGTGTGTACAAAAAAAATGGAATGACACACAAACACGTAAATTTGTTCAATATTACGAAAAGGAAGAAGATTTAAATAAAAACAGTTATCTCTTAAATTTGTTTCTTTATACCTTATAAAATGCCGGTGGATCCAAATAGCTTCATTACACTTAATTTGCTATCCGAGCAAAAATAAACTTCTGTTTCTTCATTAATTCGTACTTGTTTTTCTTCTTTTTTCTTCTTCCTCGTCGACTTTCCCCATTTTTCCTCCTTTTTCCTTTTGTGACTTTGTCAGGAAAAAAAGTTAGTCTATCTGGCTGTATGTGCATTTATCTTCAATGCTTTTTTCTACTTACATCTTACCTCTCTCGGTCTCTCTCTCTCTGTCAGCTTTCTTCGTCGTCGTTTTTGCACTGCTGCTTATCCTTTATAGTTATCTCTTAAATTTGTTTCTTTATACCTTATAAATGCCGGTGGATCCAAATAGCTTCATTACACTTAATTTGCTATCCGAGCAAAAATAAACTTTTCTGTTTCTTCATTAATTCGTACTTGTTTTTCTTCTTTTTTCTTCTTCCTCGTCGACTTTCCCCAATTTTTCCTCCTTTTCCCTTTTGTGACTTTGTCAGGAAAAAAAGTTAGTCTCTCTGGCTGTATGTGCATTTATCTTCAATGCTTTTTTCTACTTACATCTTACCTCTCTCGGTCTCTCTCTCTCTCTGTCAGCTTTCTTCGTCGTCGTTTTTGCACTGCTGCTTATCCTTTATCAAATTAGATAAGTTGTTTGCTGAGAAAAAAAAGTTCATCTTCTTCATCAGCCTCATTAACTTGATGAAACCGGTTAGCAAAAAAATCCCTTCTAAAATAAAAAAAAAGTAAACAAAAGTATCACAACCATACTATAGTGCAATTTCTTTTCTGTGTCCTTTTAGAAGATAATCTTTGCATTTATTACGTAAAAACATGCGAAGAAATACGTGCGAGACGAGCAATTTCCATTTTTTTTAAACGTTTTTCACCTATCTCGCCTCACAATTCTCTGTTAATTTTTTTCTTCTCCATTTTATTCATCGTTACATCTTCACTCTTGAAAATATATTCACTTAACAAGAGTTTACCTTCCGAAACTACATATGTCACCGGTTGAGACGACATTTGATTATATGTATGTATTATCATTTATTTATTTTATACAACTACCCAAAATAAAGTTTCAAAGGGTTCAGTATCATTAAACTAGTAGCAAATTGTCGTTGCTTAACCGTGATTGAGAATTAAACTCATTTCGTTGCATGACATCATATCTGCAGTATTATGCCCATACTTTTCTAGTTACAAAAGTTACCTTTTCCAAATTTCTTAGCAAATTTTTGCCTCCTTGATTTTATAACAGCAACAACTCTTGATGATAAGTTATGTGTACCTAGCTTTACACTCAGATGAGCAGTGTCGTCCAGTGAAGATTTTACCTACATTTTTCTGATTGCAAATTTGCTATAAAAAAACAAGATCATCAATTCCAATTTCATCTAACCAGAATGCAGAAGACCAAAGAAAATATGTGTTTTTCTTCTTCCTTTCTACCTATCTTCACTTTACATTTTGCTTTCTTCTTGTTTTCCCCAATTTCTCTTCCTCCTTCTTCTTCAAGTTTTGTTGTTTTTGTTGTTCATCATCACGCCGCGTCCTACATTTTACCCGGAGACCACCATCATCTTTCTTTCATAAAATTTACCGTTTTTGCTTCTCTGTTCTACAATTTGTAGAGTAGCCCACTCCCACTCTGCTTGCTTGTCATGGCACC
>JAHZNC010001813.1:0-32454 GCA_027744095.1 Zhuqinia jingwanae
GACAAGAATACACCAGGCGAAATATAATCTGCACTTCATTCTGCAGTACGAGGCTTGGTCGCGGAGGACTACAGACTGCTCAAAAAGAATACTTTGTAAATGAGGTATGTAATGCAGTTGTAGCCTTCAACACCGTGCCAGCAGCGGTTGTGGTATGTCACAAGAGTCAAGACGTTTGGGTAAATCAAGTAAATCCTGACACTTGGAATGGATTCAGGAGCGCGGAGAAGTGGAAATTTAAGTAGAACAGGACATATCCCACAAGATTACAATGGTAATGGAATCCTAAAATACAAGAAAAGTGTTCCATAGCAAAAGAAAAGAAAAAATTTGTACGCGTTAACCCCATCTAAAGATTTGCAAACTAATTAATAGGTCTACAGCATCAGCACAAAAAAAACTGGCAAACTTCAGGAATAAAGATGAATTAACTAAACCCTTTCATTCAAAAAAGGTTGGCTCCCACTTTGGCCTTTTCACACCAGAATTATCTTGACAGTTCGCATTAATTTTCATTTTACAAGGGTCACGCCAAAAACATAAAGCGGTAATATAAGTTTGTACGCACTAGACCTTTGTGTTTTGTATTTAATATGCATAATCTATCTTATTAACGACTGTGTAAACCACATAATGGAGTCGCACCTCATTAATTTCTGTGTAATTGCATACGATACTTTTTATACAGCATGTAATATCTTTTCCTATTGTTTAAAATACCACATACTTACTAACAAAGTGCCAATCATAGTACACGTAATATTTATTGTTTATTTTCCCAAGAAAGCTGCACTGGAAATCAAATTCCTGTCACATATAATAAAATATGCTTTATTAGTCATTGATGAAATCACAAATAAAAATGACGTCAAAATAAGTACATAGGTACATGAAGTGTACTTGACTGTATGATGCATCTTGTATGTATTACACATATATTTATGTAACTGTGCGAATGCTGACGCGTTTGATATTTGATAGTAGTATGCGATGTATTTGAGTGGAAAAGGTAAAAGAAACACGCTCTACATACATTAGCACTTTTCTGTGCAAAACTGTAATTTTATAGTATTGTTATATGTAGCATTCTGTTTCTTGAGAAGAATAATTTTTTTTACATGGCCATGTCCTAGTAGCAAATTGGATACATGCACTCACTGTGGTATACCAATAAATTATAGAGAAACCCCGAATCTTATGAGTTGTAGGAACATTCCCTGATGTACCGATAAGTAGATTAATTGTGATCTGATACGTATATAAGAAAAACAGGAAATACATTACGTTAAGGCAAAGAGGAAAATGTGAGTTTTTTGTAATCGACCATATAAACTAGCTCACAGTCAGTCATCAGTCGTTCCTTTCAGTTAGAGTTGTGTTTGTATATGTTCCGAAAGATATATTGATATAGGATATGTGACAATGCCGAATGAATAACTATCTACCTAGGTGGCACTATTTTTCAAATGTTAAAAGTTCTGATGAAAGTGTCAACCAACATGTAACATGACAAAGGAATGGAATATACACATTTTGCAAAGAAAATATTATTGAGAGCTAAAAGCTGAGCAACACGAACCGTTTCATTTGCTTTACGATCGAGAAAACATGAGAAAGGATGAAACTACGCCCGCTTTCTCAATATTGATACATCACTCATAAAATTATTAGTAATGAATAATGATACATTTCATGATAAAAAGGGCGTGTGTTTTGGTGTGCACTCTTGGAAGAAATGCGAGCTCCAGAGTAAAATGGGAAAAGCATAAAGGTTAATGGGGTTGTACTCGTAATAAAACATGACATTTTATAGATTTGAGAACATAAAAAGATACACGCAAAAAATGCATCATCTAATGAAAACCATACACGGAAATTGGTTTTAATAATACATACAAAACCAACCAAAGATACATACATTGCAGAGTGAAAACTGAATAGTAAAAAAGCACAATTGTACAGAACATACCCAAACGCTACTTCCAAAAAATGTCTGGCGTATTAACGCCAGTGCAGGACAAGCGCGTTTTTTTTGATTACATCGTCACACATTCCAGACCACCAAATATTAATTAATCAAACTCATTTGTGTTGTGTAGCGTGAATGCCGTGTCGGGGAAAAGGCATTTTTAAGCATGCAGAGTACGGCGCAATTTGTTTGACGTACACGTAATAACGATTAAGTAGCTGGGATCCTTTGGCCGAACTTTGTCTAAGAATTAAAATTTAATCCATCTCATCGACATACGTTAATATAGACCTCAACCCTATTTTTATTTTTGCATATTATTACGTACGAATGTATTATGTACTATGTAGATGCATGACATGTAGGTTGATATATATGTACATTAACAAAAATGCGCACAATTTGATAGCGATTTCCTGCTATATTATTTTTATAAGTGGCTCACATTAAACGCGTGCCTCCATGCATGATGTTACTTGGAAAACATGAATTGAGTCAATACACAAACAACAAATCATTTTTTTCGTCAAGTACATTTCTTCTAAACATCACACTCATTCAACATGGTAAATACTATACAAAAATAAATTTGTTTCCAGCAGCCTTTCGCTAGTGCAAGCATCAGCATTACTAAGTTTCTCAAGAATAAATATACATATATACAACTGCTGTGAAAAAACCACATGAGCTTTCCGGACTTGGATTATGTATCAAAAAATGTTCCAGATTCTGCGTTCTGGAAGCATGTCAATCAAGTTCATTACTGGTTGTCTACATGGAACATTGAAAATGCTTTTATTTTCATCGTTTAAAAAGATGACTCACTTTACTTCTGCGAGTACTATTATGGGTTTAGTTACAGCAAGAGAAATCCTGTATTTATTTGTGCAAAAGTTTTGCTTAAAAAATATTTTTTTTTAAATAAAGGTTTAAACCAGAAACTCTGATTCACTCGTGCCTGTCATGAACTGGTTCTGAATATATTTGACTACAAATATTTCTGGCACTTGACCATGATAAATAAATCCATGCGGACATGAAATCGCAGACAGAGCATAAAGTAAAAATATTTACAAGAAATTAATATGAAATGTGCTATATATATTTTTTTTTGCAAACAAAAGTTTATCCTTTTGTTGTAAAATTACCTTGTTCTTAAATTTTCAGATTCGGAATGACTGTGCTCAGTACGGCCTTTTCATATCTTGTGTAATTTCACATTTGGTTTTATGATTGAATAGTATTCGTATAGTTCATGCCATACCAATAATAAGCTGTATGTAAAAAATTGAAACGTGTATATACATAGGTATATAATGTGCACATGTTGCGAAACCCTCTGCATATACATAGCTCGTATATAATCATAATTATAAACATCTTAACTTACGTGGACCATGGATGAGTGAAATTCGGTGAACCTTATCGTTTTATCTACTTGTTGTGGGTTATATGTATGCATAATAATGCCCTCAGCAAGAACACAGTTTGTGTGAAGAAAGTATATTGGGCATGTTTATACACAGCTTATTTCTTACCTAAAGGCCAAATTAATACTTTAAAAATTCTTAAAAGATAGGGATAATCCTATACATCCGTTTGTACGATAAAAATACATATACATATGTATATTATTTTGCCCTTAGTGTACATAAGCATTTTCAAATTCGCAAACCTTGTTGAGTTTTAGTTTGTGTTTGCATGCAAAAAATTGGTAGCATGGTTTTGCACTATTGACTATATGTATATCCCAGCAGAATTGTATCAGGCAGAAGACGGGTTATACTTGGCTTATGTAACTGTAGATCTGCTGAATTGAAATTAGAAACAAATCGGGGATCAGATTTATAGATCCACCGTCGTGTATACAAAATATAATCAAGTACATTACACTACCACGGAATACATACCTATACCCAACCAAAAGAAGCTTTTTTGAAGTAGACTGTTTTAAATTTCAAAAGAGTTGACTGTAATTCAATTTCCTTTGTTTTAATCGCAAGCAAGCCAATTTTTATTGGCACATTGGCAATTTACAAAGTGAACAAAGATGACGTACGGTTCGTTTCTTTTGATGTGCTTGGTGTTGATAATGTGCTTGTTAAGTGGCACATTATCATTGGCAATTTACAGAGATTCAGGTAAGTTTTATTCTAAAGCAACAGTGCATCAAATTTAAGAACAACGCAATGAGGAAAAGTCTATAAAAGCTTTTCGAGGGTAAAATCATTGGTTAAAAACTTATGTATGTATTTTAGACGTCTTTAAAAAAGTGTCCCGCGGTGGAAGGCAACTAAACGACATCTCCATGGACGATGAGGAATATCAAGTAAGACCTTACAGGGAATCTCGGTGGGAAAGTGCAGACTGGCCAGATGAACCTGAAGAACTAATCCGACGAAGAGGGGGACACGAAGCATACGAATCTTCGGATGAAAATGGAAATCCACAATACAGTTGGTTTTATCACAATAAATACATTAACAACGGCGTGTTTAATCATTTGTATAACGGCCCAAAGGTTGATGGACAGGCAGGAATGGGAAGCTCAGGGTATTTTTCTTTTTTTACAATCAAATCAAATAATCATCGGTATCTATAAAACAAATGTATTCTAATAAAATGAAAAAAAACGTGATCTGTTGCAGAAATCACAATAATGCTCCTAAAATATTGCCTCAACCTGCCCCAAGCTTTGGAAGACGTAAAATGCCCAAAAAATGGAATAACGATGAATAATTGGCCAGCAGACCTACAACCTAAAACATTGCATTGGAAATTTGAACTGGAAATTTAGAAATATTTTATATTTGTGCTTTGCAAAGTAAAAGTTTAAGATAATTTCAACATTTAATTTTTTTATTGTGTATGAAAAACGCATTAGTTTAATAAACCGTTGTGTGACCTTATATAACTAGTGCTGCATAATATATTTATATACACTTTTGATAAGGATGATTCGTCTCAAAACTATTGGAACTAATTATGAAAATGCGCATCTTTTTACTTCAGTATGATCCTTAATAATGACAAAAATAATCTGATCTGAGAGGATTTGTATGTTGAATCATGTTGCTTGTTAATGTTTAACAAAGTTGATGACGATGATGCATTATCGAAGGATACCCACAAATTATAGACATACTATATACCCCGTTCTGTTGACAGGGAAGTCATTCAATTGGATTATTTACAAATGACCAAAGTTTAAGTGGGAGAGTTTAAGGTTGTTTTATGAGATGGATAATACCTGTTTAAATTAGACACTTACAGCTTACATTCATGTGCATACAACTGTAGGTACATATTGTGCACGTCTGCATGAGTGCCTGCCTGGTCACGTAAAATTCCATACTTCCATAGGTTTTTGTTCTACTAATTTGCAGCAATTTGCACACTCGTCTTAGTGTATTTTGAGAAGAAAGTGCTAATTGCAAGTAAGTGCTAAACAGTTTATTACACATCAATGACAGAATCCCGTCATGTCCAGAATACGTACTTACGTGCAGAAAGTATATATATATACCCTCAAATCCCAAAAAAAAGAACGTGGTCCCCACAAACATCCAAACAAGAGATATATGTATACCAGTATTTTCATCGGGAAAACCTTCACAAAGTTTCATGTTAAAATCAACAGTCATAAAAATTGGCAATTTTTCAGCATCTTCCAATTCTAAGAAAATAACGCTAAAAGAATTCATTTAATTTGCACACTGCATTTATATAGTACAATTATGCAATGGATATTATTTCCAGTAAAGATGAGCCGAGTTTATGATTTTATCATAGTTTTGTCATGAAACATATAGGTATATACATTGTATATGTTCGTCATTCATGGTCATTTTACATCACTGTTAAAATATTAAATATATTAACTTAACTCTTTCTGTCTCTGGTCGTCATTACATAAAGTCTGCTCGACAGTCAAAGTCTCTCTGCAGCACATTGATAGCAGGAAACCATTAATTCGTTTGAAAAAATCATCATTTATCATGGGACTAAAAGTTGCAGCAACACTGCAGATAATACTGATTGCACTTATCTCATGTCAATATTGCGATTCCTTTGCAATACCAGGTAAATAATAATAATAATACGCGACCTATATTAAAAATGGAAAGTTATTTTAAACGCAATGGTGATTTGTGACCGTGACCTGGCATAAAAAATTGTATTACATGTCAGGCTTGCTGTTTCACAAAATATTGTATTTGATAGATGCGGACCTGCCGTTTTCCATTTCAATTGTGAAGGGATCACCGCAACCAACAGCCTCAACAAAGAGGTTATTTTATAGGTGTATTAATTAATTTGCCGATTTACTTTTCAATTTACAATTAAATATTATTTTATGAAACTTACAGGTCATGTTCCGAAGGATCAGCGTTTGACAACGGGACCGCAACATGTCATAAATTGTTTGAAAAAGGACCTTGTGGTAACCTTCAGCTATTTTACGCTCTCTCACCAGATTCTGTTTATGGGGCATGTGCATGTATGTCCAACGACGATGGCTGTAATCAAATAGTGAAAAGTAACAGGTTGATATTGCCCGGTCCAGATGGAAAGAACTGCTTTTATGGGTACAGTTCAGTAAGTACATACCTTTGTGCATAATAATATTCTTGGCTAATTATCCATCTTGATACACAGCAAAGTTTACTAGAAGATTTTATGGTTACACTAAATATAAATCAATTTGATATACCCTCTTAATTTGCACAGGGCCCTTGTTCAGAAGGTCAGTGGTATGTACTCAACTTGAAGTCATTTAAACCCGAGTGCCAGAAGAATCCCTGCACTTCTGACAATGGACTCCAAAAGACAGACCATTTAAACGGAACTGCAGAAGTACTTGGGATAGGACAAGGAGGAACTGATAACAAATTTACATTTGTCTTGAATGATACTTGCTACGATACATATACACAGGCATATTGCCCCGAAGGTAAGTATGCGCAATTTCTAGGGACAAACGATCCTTATCCAAAGTGTTACAAGGTAACAACGGGGCCTCCATTTTGTATGTTTGGCGTCGCTCCAATTGGTGGAATGCCGTGTGAAGCAGGGTATAAACGTGTTGGTGAAGATTGTGACTTGGCAAATATTGAATTTGAGTAAAATAGTATATACTTTTTAAATGAAAACCGAATTTCATATATAACCTGAGGTATGCATTTAATAAAAGAAAACTATTTGATGATTTTCAATGCATGGCACAGACACAAAAACATGCATCACACTTTCACTTTCTGTAATGCACTTGTTCACAATATATAAATGTAATGCATATGCATATATTGCACCCACGAATATGATCTTTGATGGGGAGACGTACATCGTCACTCTCATACATGTCATGCAAGATTGTCCTTACAATATCATTGTCTAGTAGTGCGTATTACAACAAGTAGTTATCAGCTGCATCAAGGAAAAGGCAGGGAAATCAGCATTCAAAATGGATTCATTATGCGAAAGTAATATTAGAATAAAAGTAGTATATAGATGGTTGCGCATATTATTATAAGATCACTTAAAAATAGTTGGTCATAGTTCGTGGCAATGAGCTCTTGTTTCATGTGTGGAACAAGCATTGGGAATATTTTATTGATGGTCCATCTTTTTGTTCATGTTTTGATAAACGTGGAAATGTTGTATGGTAACGCAAAAAGAGAGATGGAAAAATCATTCTTATTGAATGGGAATAAAATTGTTTGCATACAATGCATTGTTATTACTTATTACAATTTCGGGATGATTTTAGAGAAAATTAAAAACATGTCTGAAGCAAATGGAGAAACTCATTGTGGAATCGGAAGCTCAACATTTTCAATACGATTTTTATATTTAATTAAAATAAACACCCCACAAGTTCCTAGTAACTTTTTAATTAGCTCATGTTATCATCATTATTAATTATTATTATGCGTACCTAAATGAACTTCATAGGTACCTACTTTTTCATAACATTTCGAAACAAATATTCAAAAAACAAAAAAAAAACATTTATGCCAAAGATAAAATGAGAGAGTTAGTAGTACTACGTTTGACGTTATACTGAAGGAATTGTCATGATAATTCTTCATGCACCTGCACCCCAAGTCACAGCAAAGATTCCGCGCGAATTCGTCGTGCATCTGTTTGTTTTTATTCTAAGAGTACACACATGTGTATATTTTTTGTATCATCCTTTCTTCATGCACTCACCCGACAAAAACAAAACAAAAGAAATTCTCCAGTTCAACAATATGCATTCTCTGTTCTTCTCTCTAGTTTTTAGGGTTTTCAAATTTAAGTTTAGTGTGATTAATTTGTAATTGAAGATCCTTGCCGTTATAATGTCATTTTCTCAACGTACAACTTCAAACTATACTGTGACAAGTGTCCGCTAAGGCTACATATATTTTTATACACCTACACCACATATCATTTATTTGACATATATGCTATGCAGGGCAGTTTTGAAATTGAGAAAATGTTTTCCAAGTCCGTTTACAAACGATACTAAGAGTTATGGCGAAAGTTTGCGCTCGTTATCATTGATTAAGCATATTATATCATCTTCATCAAAGATAAATATGGCTGGCAGAGGGGAAACCGCAACTTCTAAAGGTCAGCTACGGATGAGGAAATGCAAAATATTCCCCATTACATGATTGGTGTGGTAAATCGAACGGAGAGGTTTGATGTAGTGAGATTTAGGGACATGGCACTTCCGATTGTGAGTAAAAAAAACATGCATTTCATTTACCTATTAGCCAACACAAGAATGTATTTTTAATAAATCGAATTATTTATTTTAGGTTGAGGAAATTTTGTCCAGAGGAAAGGTACCTTTTATCGTTGGCGGGACAAATTATTACATTGAGAGCCTCTTATGGAAGGTGCTTATGAACGAGAATTGTACGGAACCTGACAGTGACGGGGATTCAGAAAATTCAACAAAGAAACTTAAATTACAGCCAACAGAAGAAGCTACTTCAATTTTAGAATTTATGCAAGAGAGGAAAGGCAATTTTACAGAATCGGAAATAACCGAAAAATGGACTGAAACAGAACTTCATCAGGCTCTGCAAGAAGTTGACTCAAAGAGAGCTCTGAAAATTCATCCAAATGACAGAAGGAAAATTGTAAGGTCATTACAAGTGTATTTCCGTACCGGAAAGCCGCATAGTGAGCTTATTGAAGAGCAGTGTTCAATAGGAAGTGACGAAGAATTTAAAGAGGATGGTACTACAGTTGATAACAACAAAAGTTCGTCTAGTTTATCTGGGAAGTTAGGAGGGCCGTTGAGATTTGAAAATTCTCTTTGCTTCTGGATACAAGCTGAAAGGGATATTTTAAATCAGCGAATCGAGGACAGGGTTGGTATAATGGTACAACGGGGGATAAAGGATGAAATCGACAATTTTGTTGACGATAGCAGGAAAGATAAAATGTAAGATCCGGGTCCACTTGTAATAAACATTCTATACTAAAATGTTCTGCGCTATATAATTATATGTTCTATATAATTTAACACTGATTTTAACGTGTTTTTAATTTTTAATATTGGCATTTTACAGAGAATGGGACTTTGAGCTTGGACAGCTACAGTCAATTGGTGTTAAAGAATTTCATTCGTACATTCAACTTCCTCCTGACGAGCGTGAATCAAGTGTAGGGCAAAAATTATTCATAGAAGGTCTAGAGCGGCTAAAAATCGTTACAAAACAGTATGCAAAACGACAAGTTCAATGGATGAGCCAAAGATTTTTAAAATCGGCTCGAAGACAAGTACCTCCCGTTTATGGATTGGACGGAAACAAAACAGATACGGAGTCTTGGAATGAAAACGTGACAAAACCAGCCAAAGAAATTCTTGACTCCTATTTGGAAGGCAAATTTGACCTACCAGTACTGAAAGCTAAGCGTGTTGAAACAGGAGGGGTTCAAGATGATGCCGATTTTATGTCCCGGAAATGTGAAGCCTGTAGTAAAATCCTGTTGGGTAGTTTACAGTGGAAGGAACATATGAAATCATCTAAACACTGGAAAATCGTTAACAGAAAAAAGAAGGAATTGGAAAGATTAAGCGTTATATTGGATAATCGTTCTTTAGTTTTACAGGAGCAAGACGTTACGTAGAAAATATAAATATATCGATTTAAGTAATTTATTTTGAAAAATATAGACAGAGAATATAATTATGAGTTATTTATTGAATAAATAAGTACAAGGTACAAATGTGAGTAAAAACATAAAAACATTATTTATGATTTGACATATTTGAATTATTTTCAAGGTACTGGGATAACAAGTATAACAGAATGTATATTAAAAATATTAATTGTATATTATTTTGGCTAAAATATGCAACATAATATATTGAATTGGACGACATGCCCGTCTAAACTTTGGTGATTAGTAGAAATTCCAACAAATTCGTCTTAGCAGTTTACGTGATCTTAGAGTAATATTAAAGACGAAGGCAATGTAATGAATGAAGGTATATTCACAGCTTTTTATATTATTATTCCGAGGTTCACATTATATTTACTCATTCATTACTCATTCACTCAGACTCATTATTATAAGCTCTTGTGCTTCATTCACTACAAAGGGGCACTATTGCTGTCCCGGATCCCGTTATACCCACAATGTCGTGACAATATCGTGTTTTCATCCTTTTCATACTTTTTCACATATATCGTACATTATCTCTATTTTCATGCTATCTCAATCATCACCTTCTGAATTTCAGAATCTGAAATACAATTTTCATCCAATGTTTTGGAAAAGTTGCTATGGAAGTGCAACCGCAACAACACGTCATTATGCCAACAAGAAAAGCTTTGCCATATAAAATGCACTATGAAGCATTCACCACACACTTGTCTGCTAGTCTGCTCATGCCAATTTAACAAGCAATCCTAAACTAAAACGTAAATTGTGAAAAAACTCACATATTATCAAATATTGATAGTTTATGTCAGTTTTGTGTCTACTGCTAGTTTTACTATAATTGCATTGCCGAAACGACCGGAATAGACAGTCATTATTTTTAATCTTTAATATAACAGACTGATTGTACCTGGATACACAGAATCAATATATATGGCATTGTATTGTAAAGAAAATAACTTTTCGTTGTAGCCCCACACATTATCCTATCTATACGTAGTTCAATCAATAACTAGTACTTTATTCTGACAACAATAAGTTTTTTGTCATTTAAAAAATGAAACGTTCAGCTCAAGTGCAGGTAAAGTGTATAAAATTATATACCTCCAGTTCAGTTTCAAGGTTGCACTAATTCTTGTGCTATATTCACCATAATTTACCTTGAATACATATATATGCACTGCATGTTTTTCTTAGGAGAAGTCGAAAAATCCATCCACAAAATCGGACGCTTCAAAACTGAAGGACATGCAAAAAGCGTATGGCGTTACTTCTAAAGATTTAGGTACAAAGCCCAGGGTTTCCTTAAAGACTTCATCCGGTGCAGGTGATGGCTCCACAGTCAATAGAACCGGTGTGGCAAACGCTACGTCACAACGGCTACGAAACTCCACTGGTGGCGCAAGCCATGCTTCAACAAAACCTGATATGACCAATTCGAGAAGATCTTATCCTGCTGAAACAAGTACGAGCAGCTCTAAGTCTTCCTCTAAAATTATCGCTGCTTCTAAAGCTAATTACGCAGAAAAATATGGTGGAAGCCGGGGTTCGGTATCAGAAGATTTGAAAAATAAGACTAATGTGATTTCAAGTAATCACGCCATAAACAGGAGGATAAGTAATAATAACGCTAGCAGCAGCAGTAATAGTTCACCTTATAAGCACAAGACTTTGAATAAATCCCCTCCAACAAAGGTAGAAATATCACGGTGAAATATGCTGAAAGTGAAAAATGTTTTATGTGTTTGTACCTACATATTGCCCCTTTTTTACAGGCAGCAAGTGTCAAATCAAACACCTCAACCACATCCCGACTAACCGCTCAGACGCCGCCAGCAGCTTTGTATGAGTCTGAAATGTCTAGTGAACCTCCCGCTGCAGACGACTATGATGAAGATTTTGAGGTTATTTTTTAGGGATTGTGAAAGATTTTATTTACAGGTTACTTTATAATTGTAACTGTGTAACTTTATGTTTTCACAGGAAGACTACGAGTCAGATTTTGAGGAAGCGATGAGCAGTGAAGGGGAAGCTGAAGAGCAAGTGGAACCTCCTAATCAAAATGACGCAGCCATGCCCAATAATGAAGAAGACATTGAAGAGATTCCGGTAGTAGTGGATGATGAGGACTACGACAAAAGTTCAAGTATAAGAGAATTTGAAAAGTTGGAGAAAATGGTAGAGATAGAGGAAGAAAAATTTGAAACGATACGTAGTAATGGCCATTTCGGTGTTTTGAAAGAGGGTGATAGAGGGTCTGGTGAACCAGCTTCTGTGGTTATCACTGATATCCTGCGTCCTTCAACGGAAGACAAAAGTGAGGAAGAGGAGGAGGACGACGACGAAAGTAATGAGGAGGAAAATAGTATCGTCCCGGCTTCGCCTGTTGTGGTTAAGCAGCAAAATGCATTTCCAACAACAACCGGATTTTCTATAAATACACCGACACCGCAGAAAAATGACCCGTTTGGTGAAAATATGGCAAGAACGGGTGTATCAGATGCTAGAAAACCCGGATTGATCAGATCGGATACAGTGGTGAAAGCTAGTTCACAGGAACCTATTGGTGAAAGTAATATGCAAATGGTAATATAAATAAATATTTATTTTTAAATTTTAGCCTACGTCTTAAAAAAATACTTATCACTTAAAAAAAAATCTTCCTATACTTTTTCAGAGAAGACGAGCAAACAGGGGAAAAATTATTCAGGGAATGATCAAACTTGATCGGGTTCAGGTTGATATTTTTCATCTTTCCCCGTACCAATATGAACGATTCATGGCTGTATTTTCTGGAACTGATAGACTGCAGGTATGAAACTGAATCAAAAATAAAAAACTAATATGATTTTTAGTATCTGGTGTTTGAAATACAATATTGCGTTATACAGACTTCCACACAGACTGATCAAGATAAATCGGAAGAATCCGTGCAGACTGATGCAATCGAGCAAAATACAAAATGGACACAGAAACCTCCCACCTGGTCAACAACTAGCTCAAGTTGTGATATTAGGATAGTTCGTCAGGTACTAGCAATAAAATAATGTAAGGGGAAATTATATTCTTATGGGGTATCTAAATTTTTTTAAACGTTTACATACCTATATTATTGTTTAGGAAGCTCTAGGTGTTGGCAGCGACGAAATTAGTTCTGGGGATCTCAGTACTGACCAAAAAATACATAAGCAGTTTGACTTTCTCAAAAACTGGGAACAACTTTCCAATTTTATTGTACGGGCGAGTCGCAAAATGCTCTACATTTTGGAAGCCGAGCAAAGAATAAAGCTACCTTCAAGTTCCGGAAATAGTGGCTCCCTTGAAACAATTAAAATGAGCAGGGGTCTTTCCGTACTAAGCAAGTTGGCAATGCACACTCTGGCCTGTGATGGGGAATTTGTGGGATGTGCTAATGGAACATTACAAGTACCTCAATCGCAGGATAAAACTGTCAAGTAAAACTTATATTATTACTACCGAAAGAAGTCTTTAAAGTAAAGTGTTTCGAATTTGCATTTTTTAACCTAATAACAATGTTTCCTTACTTTCCAGTGGAAATAAAAAACACACCTCCAAAAATCTCGTTACTGTTTGGTCTATGAAAGAACCAAGTATGCCATTGCACTTCCTTCGAGTTTGGGGTCACGTTAGTGCTTTAAAATTACACATGATTGGGAGGATGGTGGTGTCAGGAAATAAGGATGGCTCGTTGAATGTTTGGAATTTGGACGAGTCCATGTGCTATCATACCCAATATCAAGAGCAAATTATACGAACACCCAGTGTAAATACTAGTAAGGATTCCAACGGAAGAAATAATTCTTCAATGATTTTTGGGATTAAAAAACGCATTTGATTAATATTTTCAACAGGCTGCATGATACCAACCCACATCCTACCAATTGTCGGCATTGAAATGTTCTCCGAAACAAAGAATACATTTTCCATTATATCGATAGACAAGGAAGGCCTTCTTATCACATGGAGTTGTCTCCGCGCACAAGACACACTTGGTGAAAGCACACTTTCCCAACATAGCTCGGCCTGGTCCACAATTCACATGTCAGTCCGTCACCAAATTCAACTGGGGGATATCACTAGGGATCACCTTCAAATAACTTGTTTTTCATCATTTTGGGATGTGGATGCTACTACAACAGGATTTTATTTTGGGACATTTAACGGTTACGTAGCGAAAGGTAAAGTGGTTGTGGAAGGGGCAAGCGTGGCGACAACTACGATTGAAAAGTATCAAGAAAGACTGGACTCCAATCCGAAGATCATTTGCATGGATATTTCGAAGGCATTAAATATTTTAGCTGTAAGTATGTTGACACATGCGACTCGCATGATGCGAGCTGTTCATCATTGGAAATTCATCATCATAAATTTTCATTGGAATATTACAGTGAACTTGAATTTATTTTAATTATTGGCTTTAGATGGGATGTGAGGACGGTCGCTGTAGGTTATTTGAACTTTCTCGGAAGAAAATGGTCCTTTCTCTTGGAGGGAAACAGGAACCGGTTCGTGTAAGATGGAGTGGGAGAAGAGCTTCCGTGCTATATGTGGCTCTGAAAGACAGTCTTTTGATATGGGATTTACTGTCTAGTGACATGAATCCCTGGAAAACGATTCATTTGAAGGATATTCTGGATTTTGTACTGTACTCACCACCACACAAAGAGTACCTGGTAGGAATCCTTTCTACAACTTATTTTTATCTATCTCCTGCAATAGATATAGACATTGCTTAAACCAAATGATCTAATTTTCAGGTTATCATAAGTGGAAAAGACCTCATCATATCCACCCCTGCGGAAGAAGTAAAACCTCTGACTAATCGCGAAGTCGCAAGAATACAAAGCTATTTTTCAGTTCTTTGTTGAAGCATTCCTTGAAAAGTGCCTTATTGTGTTACCGCTTTTTGTTCCTTGCGTTATGTTTTATGATCGAGAAATAAAATACAACGTGTTACAAATAGCAATGTAACCTTTATTTTTAACATTACAAATGTTCGCTAGATACAACTTTGACATGATGTTTATCCTTTCCGTCAAAAAGCATAATATACTCCTTAAAGCAAACATTGATGTGATACTTGTTTTTGTAGAAATCCCGGTGAGGTTTAAAGATGGGCTGAGATTTCTATTTAAAAATACATAAATCAAACATATTGTGTAATTTTTAATTGGTCCCGTAAATGTTTTCTTTTTGCGTTTCAAGCTTACATCAATCCTTTCTTTTGCAAGATAATACACAATTCCAAAAACCACGCAAATAACAGGCGAAAATAAGATTAGATGTCCAAAAGCAATGGTTAGTGTATCCGACCAATCTGTAGCTCCCTCGGTGGGATGATTTTTTTCGATTGCCTCTCGCATCATTGATATCTATGAGGTAAATATATGCTGCTAGAATTTCGCCACATATACAAAATCAAACTCTTTGATTTGCATAAACTCACCAGAGGAAGCATTGTGAACAAAACGATCACAATTTTAGGAACAGCGTAATTATGTGTTCTCAGTTCATATCCTTTGAGATGTATCACATTATATAAGTCATACAAGACTCTTGCCATTCCTTGACTGGCCCATATAGCCAGGGTAAAACACACAATCAAAAACAATCCCATCCACGAATTTCCTCCGTAAAAGTTCAAGAAAATTAAGTGACGTAAGCCATCCTATAGGTAAAGATAACTCATATCTATAATACCATATTATAGTATCCAATCATGAATTGTGTGTTCAAAGTCAGTATAATATTTATTTATTTTTTAAATTATTACCCTTGCAATTGCTAATGGAAAGAGAATAACTCCAAACAGCACAACGTACCAAGCTAGTGTGAATAATTTAAACATAGAATGTCCGCTTTCCGGAACTGCACAGTCCGCAAGGATGTAAATGTAGCAGACACAGGAAAGAAATGCTACACGAACAGAAGCCGAGAGAAACACAATTTTAGACAAAGTGTTGAATGACAGGGTGCCAAACGCATTAAATCCGAATTTGATGTGATCTGAGTTTTACCCGAAATTCCAACAATGAAATAAAATATAGAACAAAAAAAGAGTACGTCACTTTCCACTTGTTGTGTCATCTCGGCTTGCACATGCTTCATGATGAAAACCACGAACATCCCATAATATCCGTCTATCTCTTTCAATGACGTTTTAATTTCATCCTCTGTTATTCCAACATAACCCAGCCAAATAAGGACACCAAATACCCCAACCAGGTGCCATGTTATGGTAAGCAAGATCAAAAAGATTCCATCTCTTTCCCCCCATGAAAATAAGAAACGAACTTTAGACCTGCTAACTAACTAGTGGTAGAACTCATACTTTTAAACTCTATTATTAGGACATTTTTACCTGGTGCATCGGTAATGAAAAAACACCTTTGATCCCAAATAAGGGTGGACCAATGATCCCAACTCCAAGCTGTTCATGACGAACAATGTGGCCTTCACCCACACACCCCCATTCAACATCTTTATCCAATTTGGTGTTAATGTGATCTTGAGTGGTAAATATAAAAGGTTACTCTTCCTCAAATCAAAGGACAGATTTCTAAGTTGTCCCACGGAAGGAGACATCCTGGTGTAGCCATTGACGGTATAGAAAACAAGAAATAGCAGGAGAAGTCTCAGGATGACCTTCATCCCAGCACTAAATTCTGATAGACTCTTGATGAAGCAAATTCCCTGTGTGAAATTCAGTTCAATATTTTTTAGCACCAAACTACCAATCTAATCTAGTAGTATTCTATTGTTCGTCAAAAGACTTGTACTCAGTATATACAGGTAAATTGTAAACCCACAAGAGTAAGTACACCAAGAAATGTGAGCCATTTTATCTGGTCAAAATCCCCATCGTCTGGATCCGTCGTGAAATATGTATGGGTCAAGCCATGGAATAATTGGAATTTGCGATGTTCCTTCTCTCGAGTAACAATTCGTTTTACTGTTTGAAATAAATCATATGTGGTAAACTTTTACTACGAAATAACTTGTGCATATTCAGGACGTTTCTTACACAGGACACTACTAGCACCTCGACAAAAGAGAAGGTCCCAGCAGTGATACAAACAGTTTGCAAATTGACAAAGAACAATTATAGCTCGCCATAGCGTTCTGAGATACAAACCCACTCCAAGCCCTGAGAGTAGCGGTAGTAATAATCTGATCATTTGAATGGGTTTCCGCCCGCTGTATTGTCCCATTAGCATTTCCATCATGTATGCTGGATACCCGAAGAACATGTATGTCATAAGTAGCACAACAAGAAAAGCCACGCCCCCATGTTCTTGCATCAAGTTAATCAAGTGGAAAAAGTTGCTTTGACCTTAAGAAATACAATTATTATGTAATCCATTTCACCATTTCACATTTGGAATCATATTAACTTGGTCTAAAAAGTTAATTTGTAGAATGAATTATAAATTTACCTATCACAACGATAGCAGCTAACGAAAAATAGTTGGGATTGAACTGAGCGTGCCTGCCAAATCTGCTGCTGCAGTGATAAACTCCCCCTTCAACGAGTAAAACGATTTAACTTGGTATATAGAAATTATAACTTGCATAAAAGATATACATGAAATTAACAAACATTCATCCCAATTTCCAGGGTCCATAGGATTCAATTTTAAATTTGTAGCATTAATTTTTCGCAATTTATGCAACAGACGGGTCATGCACGGAGCTTTAGAAGAAAATAAAAAGAGAAAATATATAGTTTTAAATGTTTATATAGTTTTAAATGTTAGTAATTAATGTTAGACAGTGCAAAAAGTAATTGCAATGTAATTTTAATGTAACATTATTATGATTGGATACATACGACGAGAGGTAGAGTCTCCAGCTTCATCTGATGAACTGCCTTTTCCGCTTCCACCTTGAGAGCTAAGCTGAAAGCTATAGTTGCTTATAGATAGTACAGAGGAGGACGGTTTTCCTAGGTGTGGTTCCATGTTTAAATAAATGTGTGTAGCTTACTTTCTACTTGCTAAAATATTACAAATTGCAATAAATACATGAAACCAATGACGTATAATACCAATGGAACTTTACAATTAATGATTTTCTAATTTTACGTGAATATCATTTTGTTAATAAATTATTACCACAGCTCATGTTGCGGGAGTGATAGGGGTAAGATACTATATTTTATTAATAACAATAAGAAAGATTTTTTAGTGTGACTTTGTACAATGGATTTTAGAAAAATTACACGCGATATCAATCTTCAATATTAGGACCCTATTAGAGTTTGCTAGGAATTTAGTCAGGTTACATAAGCAAATCAAAAATGAAAGTCATCTAATCCTTGGATGGTTAAATCCGATATAGATTTTATAGATTTCGGGATTTTTTATAGGCTTTTTGAAGGATTTGGGATTTTCAGAGATGCTTTTTGAGATTTCTACCTAGGTTGTATGTGTAAGTGTATATGTATGGGTCCAACGTTGAACGTAGGTTACATAAACTATCATAAATGCAACAATATTGGGAAACCCTTCAACACATTTTAAACTTCTCTAGATAAATGGATTCCTGTTTAAATAAACTTTCCTTGAAAGGAGTGTAATCACCTTCAACTTGATCGTAATAAAGTTTCTTTTAATAACTCGAGTAGGTAAATCAGCAAAGTAAACAAAATGAGCTAAAACAATCATAAATAGGCATAAATATAAATTTTTCATCCATCAACTGAGGTAGCGTTTCTAAAATGTAGATGATGACATTACTGGTGATTTCAACAGACCTGCTATCTTATGCCCTAATGAATTGCTTTGAACGTTTTTCCAGATTCCTTAATTAGTTTGGTGATCTTATGTAAGAGTCCAAATGGATTCAATGACTTCAACACCAGGGGTCAAGGATTTTTAAAGCCAGTGCCATTTTTCTAGATGCTTAAATAATTGGCTGATTTCAGGTTGTTCTTCTCATGTTATTTTTTCTAACTATGCCTTGTAGATTTTTTCTTGTGAGAGATTATAAGGAACGATATGTGACTATGTATCAACACAGTAATGTCAATATCGATAACTTGCTGACCTATATGCTCTCAAATAGTTGCACATGTTATGTCATCTATAATGTAATCATTTTTTATTAAGTAGCAAAGCTTTAGCTTTAGCTAATTTATAACATGCTCCGTTCCATACGTACGTAGTACGTAGATGTGTATGTACGTAACTTTTCAACAAAAATCGGTTAGCTTTTTTTTGGCTAATTAGTTCCCTAATTTGTAATTAGCTAAAATCGATAATTAGCCATTTGGAGTCATAAAACTAAATTATTCTTCAGACTTGACTTAACAGTTCAAGAGTTGCTTTGCTACCCCGTTTAATTTTTTATTTATTTTAAATTGTCATCTGTCATATCATATAAAAGTGCGTCTTAATAATTAATTAATTATTTGTATTTATAAATGTATTTATTGTTTATTTGCGTAATAATAATTTTACAGGGCAAACAAACACAAAAATATCACGTTCGTCAATAAAATGAGTTGACGGTTGAATAATCCTTTTTTTTTTCTTTTTGATAACAGCAATAAAGTTCGAAAGGTTCCTCTTACTACTCCCCTTAAAAACATCAACACCGTCGCTCTCTTCCCTACAAACTGAGATCCATAACACAAAATAATAGGCGTACAAGATGTGTGAAACTTTTTCATGAGCTTATTCTCATATTTGGAGCCCCATTTGTCCCCTTTCCATGATCCCAGCGTTTTACTTTTGCTTTTGCTTTTTGCAAAAAGAAATCGACCCAATTCCAAAATAAATGTCCAAAATCCCGTGATGAATATTGGTATACACATAACCATTAGTTGCACTTTTGACATGGGCAATAGCGCCCTCCAATACGGCGTTGCAAAAAAGCATAAATATAGCGTTCGTAAACACAAGAAAAATGCCAGTAATGTGCATTGTATTGTAGTTATATGTAAAATTTGAAGAGATCTGTAAACATCTCTTATGTTTGTTGCCGTCCTTAAATCGTTCTGAGTTCCGTGTTGAGGTCTTCCATGTCGAAGCTCCTTCAAATAAAATAATGTTATATAGCAGCCATAGGTGAGTACTCCTCCTCCAACAGCACAAACACAGAAGTGACCCACGATTAACAGGTATGCATGAAAACATATTATGATAAGTCTAAGATAAGGAAGATAAAAATATTCTATGGGGACAAGGGATCCCAGAAATATTACAGCCGTTGGATCGTATAATAAAATGAGTGTCAAAAGACAGCAAGAACCCAGGCAGCAACACCCAAGAAATACTAAGCTTAAGTCTACAATTAGGTTAAATTTACATTTGTTTGGCTCAAACCCCGGCATGTAGACATCTGTTAATTAAAACCAATTATCAGTTTAGAATATATAGCATTCAATAAATTATACAACTGCTTTAATATTTTGATTTGATGGTCGCATAAAGACAAACAAGGCATTCATAATGTCACAAAGTTCATGGTGGAACCAACGAAGGAAAGAAAAAGCAAGTCCAACAATACACTCGTTTAGCCAGTAGGCAAGCGTCAGATTTAACCTGTCCGGGTCTCCTTCTCTTTTTATGGCAGCAAATAATGAGGCCACAAGCCAGGTCAAAAATAAAATGTAATTCATCCTTATTCGGAGGTAAACGTTGGAATTGTGTTTTAATATTCTTAACTTCTTGTCGAAGGTCACGGGAAAGGCTCCATAAAAGGCCAGGAACAGGGATAAAATATAGATAAGTGTGTAAAATCTGTTACTAAACATGATGCAATGAGCAGTTAAATTATTCCAGTGCAAATGAGATTGAATGCGTTGGTACAAACGTACTTTTATATCAAACTAATTTTACTATTTTTCTTTGATTAATGTTTTATACATGTATAAATTTAAGAAGTCAAACGGGAAAATCTAATCAACTCTAAAGACTCATGTACTTAACTGAACACAGCACAAATTAAAATGTTGACTAGTCCATAGTTGATAGTATTCTGTAGACTAGAATAAGAATAGCTTTTAAACCTTTTTAAACGATGCAGTAATATTGCAAGTATTGCAAATATATGTATGCATAAAATATTCATGGTAGTTTTATTTATTTCTGTTTGTCATTTTTTCTTGCTATCCAGATATAGTCGATGCAAATAGAGTATTTGCGGAAGACAAATGAAAAGTTGATGCAACGAATATATCTTGTTTTTCTTAAAAAAAATTCTGATATAAAAAGTACCTACGATTAGATATTAAACAAGTAAAGGAAACAATTGAAAAACATGTTCAAAAATAAAACATGATGATCAATAAATCAAACATTAATACCTATGTATGTATGTTGACAATTATTTTACAGTACATATATAATAATATTATTATATGATATATGCCAAAGAGTTAAGGGAATCTTCGGGGAGATTTGATACGGCTTACGTTCAAAGACTCGACAGACTGTGAATCACAGCTCACACAAGTGTACTTTCAATTGAGAAAATTTATGTACCTATGTATGCAGCAAAATAAGTAGAAATATATGATAAATAATTCTTTGAAGGATTCCAGCAGATGTACATGCATTTATAGATCAAGAGTAATTAATTAACGATTTATTTCATCACAACTCATTCACATTTTTGCCCATTTAAAGACTTCTTCTTTGTACATTTAATTTTCATACATTTCACATATCATTTCCTTATATACATACAAGTACAATGCACACATACAACAGCTAGAACTATTATAAACACGCACTCATTCGTGTATGTATTAAGTTAATGGTACAAAATGTCATGCGACGCACTAACACAGAAGTTAAAAGTTAATTACCGAGTCACACGGAACAAAATTGTATTAAAATGTATAGGTATGTAGGAACATAAAAATTATAACTTTAAACACTATTTTCAACAGCTATGCAAAACATATATGAATAATTTTGTTTTGTCAACAACTTCGTAACATTTTCGTAAACCACACACGACTTTGTAAAATAAAAGGCTAATTAGATTCAACATTCATGAGCAGGCTTTTGACCTATATAAATGGGGTAATAATATAATAATATTAAATAAAACGATACTTTCATCTGAACAAGTAGACATGTATGAAATTAAAACCATTTTTAGGAGATCGATATACTTTTTGTGTGAAAGTTGTAAAAATAAGAGGGTAATTTATGAAAATAAAATTCTCAATCCACTTTGTACATTGTGTTATAAAACCTTTTCCAGTAGTTCATGTTGTTTTCACTTCCTGAAGAATCCCGAGTCCAGACAATATAAGGAACTGGCAGATCTACAGGTCCCTCCTGTTGATTTCTCTTTGCTTTCCCCACTTGTTCAAATAGAGGTCCTAGCTCAATATTTGTTTTGGGAAAGTAAACCGGTCTACTTGTTGTTGTGGGGGTGGACGATGTTGTTGTTGTTGTTGTTGACGTCATCGTCGTTCCCAAAGTTTGTTCCAGTTCAACTAATACTGGTGGCAGGTATTTAATATTGGGATCCGGTTGTTGGGATTGGACTTCTTGTGAATAATCGTAGTAGCTGTTTTCATTGTTCCAGTCACTTAAGATTTCTTCTGAAAAAAAATTCAAAAGAGAAAATATTTTTATATTAATATTACATTATAATAATTATTGCAGTACAGTACAACCAGTACAATTATTGTATGTAAGTTTATTCATCAACAGTTTTCAACTAAAAAATCAGAAATGTTGAGGCATTAAAAATAATATAATTTTTAATAAATATAATTTTTGTAAGCATACCTGTATTTTTGTATAAAGTTTCATCTGAATCAGAATCTATATTAAATGGTTTTCCAAACACAATTGTGACACAAAGCAGCACAAGATAAATTCCCCTAATGCTAATTCTTAAACAAGCGTGAATTTCCATTTTTATGCTAATGTGAAATGACAACAGATTAATACTCAAAGTTGAACTATAAAGTGACACAGATGACTCTGAAAAACAAAATATAAAACAAAAACTTTGGTAGACAAGAGTAAAATAATTTTGTGAATATATAAATGGGAGCTCCTTCTCCAGTGAGCTTTCAAAGAGTTCTGAAGGAGGGTGACTTTCTGTCACTGCTTTTCTATACGCTTTTAACAATGGATCTCATCATGAAGTAAAAATCACCTCATCAATAGCACATTACATTTCAATCTAAAGATGAAATGTGGTACAAGTACTACTGGATAATAATAATTTATGTTATTGATGTTGTTGACGAGTAATATGAATGGCGATGGCGATAGCATATGTGTAAATGACGATGACAAGTGAGGATACGGCAAATGAAGAAAACAACTTTTTTTTATGTTCCAATTGCTTCATTACAACAGGCAGTAGTGGTAATAGCTGAATATAAAGTTGCGAGGGCTCGCACTCGTGGTCAAAGTTCAAGTCAGTTAGTTGTATGACGAACCGCCGTGCAGTCATCGTTTCATGTTCTATATGTGTGGGGCAGACTATTACTTTTATAATGATGTGAACCCTGTCTGATCGTCCGGGCCATCATTCGTTAAATGGAAAGTTTTTATATCCTGAAAAAGGTATCGTTGAAATCCACTTTCCTTCATAAAACAATTAGCAACAAAAAACTATCTCAATCAAATGGTCTTATTGAACACTGAAAACCCCGATTTTCTGGCTATTATTTAATGGCAGGGATATATGGCGATATTCTCTTACAACGATATATACTAGCAAAGATGATAGCAAAATCGTAAAGCAGGCAGTGTAAAAAAAGAAAAACAAGGAATTCCTTACACTCCCCCTCACTCCTTTCCAGACAAATAGTCAGTTTGCATCAAAATCATTTATATATTGACACGCTCATCGTGTAATCATTATCACCATCAACGTGGTCCATTTAAGAAAAAAAATTCCAAAAAGCACGCGAAAAGCACCTGATTTCTTTTTTTTTCCTTTTCGTTCTTGTGCTTGCTTTTTATCATGTTTTTAAAAAATGTGTACACTAAAAAATAAGTGTAAACAAGGTTCTTTACACGACAGCGTAATTAACATGCTTTTAACTGCCTATCGTACCGAGGCCAAGAGTGGAATGAATGAACTAATGAACTTTGATGGGTAAAGGAATAGAGAAAAAAATATGCTGTATGATGATGATGTGGTAAGAACAAATAATGATGGCGATGATGATAGTTTTGTGCTTTTGACCGATCTCGAGTTTCCTACATCACCTCGCCCAAATTAGAATAATTTTATTTAAAGCATATTATGTGGAATCCACATTGTGGATTTCGTATTTGTATTTGTATGTAAAGTGCAAATAAACCATTCCACAACAGCGCATCCTCAAATTTTTTTCTTTCTTTAAAGAAGGTTTTTATCTTTTCATTTACATCATATTCTCGTTCGTTCCCACGATATCAACATCATGATCCCATCATCAACAGCAACAGCATATGTCACTTACCACCTCCTCCAACAAAATCTAATTCCCATTTTCAAGACATGTACTCCCACTAAAAAAACCGCATATCTTAAACCAAACTCTACACAAATATAAGTAATAATAATTTTTGTGAAGAGTAATAACAATAATAATTTAGATTCAGGAGAAATGTCACTTTATATGTTCATCCTTTAAAATAATGACTAATAACAGAAATTAGATGGTAATTCGGACAGCTAAGAGAGCAGACAGGGTAATGACTGATATTTTTGTAAACAACCAACAAGGGATGAGCTAAAAAATGTTACTGCATACATGTATTTTTAAACCGACAATCGTGTGGAAATAAAAAATAAAAACGCATGGTGCTATAGTCCAATAACAAGAAATAAAAAGAGGAGTTACAGGCCAGATTTTGAAAGAAAAAAAAACTAAACTAGTACAATAGTAGGTAGATAAATTAACCGATGTGGCAAGTGGCAATGGATTTAAAAGTGAATCACATGGTTTTGTTGGGAATTTTCCTGTGTTTACGAAAGGGGTAAAACTTTACACTCATTTTGATACACAAAATATGTAAATGGTTAGCACACCACCATGTGGATAAGCGAGGGAGTAAACAAGCAATAAAATTTAAAAGCTGCATGCTTGTTGTTGAAATATTGTATTTATTCAATAATAAAAGTGAATGAATATTAAACAAAATTCCATAAAATAGAATGCAGCAACAGGAAAATTAATAAAAATAAGCAGCTTCGATGAGTACAAGTACGTACAGTCAACAGTACACAAAAAAGCCAGTAACAAAATTTATTTCCTCTGTATTTTTTAAAATGATTGAGGTCAAGTGTTTTAACCTTATTCCATCAAAAAATGCAGTGCAGCAAAAAAAAGATGACAATTTTATGAGCAAAACATGTGCATGAAATGTGCATGAATCTTCAACATTGTATAAATACACTGACAAGTCAGTTTTTTATCACAAATAATGAAACCTATAAAAAATTTAAAGTAAACTCCTATTTTTATCAAATGACCATCGAGTCACCAACAAATCAGAAAAGTGATTCAATTATATTTACTTGATTATTAATAGTAATAATAAGATAAGTATTCAAAACTGCTGACGAGAACGGGGAAAAAACGAACGTAATAAAGCTATCGCACACGCTTTGCTTGTCTGCAATGAAATCACGTAGACACGTGAAATGTTATCGAGGGTCGGTGAGACTGATAAGTTTCATTAAATCTTTCAAAAAATATTGCATGCACGCATATTTTCTCCAATTCCTTGGACTTTGGAAGGGAAAATACATTAATAGCGTGTAGACCACAATCATATATGTGTCGAGAACACACAACTAAAACGATACAAGTAGGTATTATCATTTCAGAGTCAAATGCAAACGACTACACACACACACATCCAAATGTCTTTGGAAAGTTTTTAGGTATATATTTGATTTATATTTTGAATTATTTTTTGGTATTTCAACCCTGTTATCTAAAGAATTATGTTAGAGCTTCATGCATATTGCAGCTGCTGCGTTACACATACATACATGTGTTTGTATTCAAATTAAGTTCTGTGTTCCAAGAAGAAATCACCAGTCACGGATAAGTTGCATGCCCTTTCAATTGCTGTATATATTTTTTTAAATAGTTTCTCTTATCCAAATTTGGCGTAACCTGAAATAAATATTGACACGTACTTAACACTGAATTTATAGGTAGTCGTACACTGCTTGTTAACTTTTTTGTACCATTATGTTACAACACAAAACCATTTTATTGGAGTTCATTGGCACCTATTATACGTATGTAATGTACATCTCTGAAACTCATTATATTACACTTGATCATGAGGATGATTTTAATCTAATGACAAAGAGTGTGTGGGGGAGACATGAGAAATAATAGTATAATACGTACATAAACCATATTGGAGATCAAGTGTAGGGCGGAAAGGGTGGCGATGATAGACGACATATATTACCATGAAATTTGGATCGTTTGGAGAGAGAAAATCGAGAGTTATTAATCTTGAACTTTGAAAACAACATAAAAATAAATGTGGTTTTAGCAGAATCGGCGAGACACCGATATCATGTCAATAATGATAATTAGAATTGGTTAACGTTTCGACCTCATTTATTTGAAGATTGTGCTTTATTGCCCCAAAAATATGATTCATATAATATGCAGAATGCAGATAGCAATAAAGCAGCAACAGCAGCAGTTTCCTTGTTAAAAGAAAGATAATATTAATGATGAATGAGTAGACTTTTTATTTGCTACTGATCTGTAACAAACTTGATATACATGCTTTTTTTTTGTCATTGGTCAGCAATTTTATATGACACGGTGAATAAAATATATCGCCAATTTCAAAGGTGTAAGTAAAATAACATTTTTTTTTCTCTTTAGAGCCAAAGTTTGAACTCAAAATGCCCTTGAAACTAATGAGTTTATACGACGAGTTCGCCTTTCACGTGAAATATTGTATGAAATATTATTTTCACTTAATTTATAACCCATGGAGCGGCGAGCATACTTATATTATTGGGTATATGCTTTCTAAAAATTATTTTCTTACCCAACCTACATACGTACGAAAATGCCAAGAAAGAAGGAGTTAGTTTCTCAGCTAAACTCATTATAACATACGATTCTAGAAATCAATTTAACTTAAGCATGGAAAACATTACTTACGTACAGCGGACTATTTATGACATCTAGCTCAAATGAATTATATGATGGAAATTGAATACTATAATGTCTTGTGGATAAAGCCTTATAAAATTTCCCATAATTCACACAATTTTCCTCAGAGAAGTTGACACCAAACTCATTTTCTTGTTGGTTTTTTTTGCTTCTTTCAGTGTCCAACAAACATGGAATATAAATCTGATATGGTGTATGTATAGTATAGCATTACATAATTCCTTGTAGAAAATCTGTAATATACGAGTATAATAATTTATTATATAAACAAAAAGTATGAATTTATCTGTTACTTTAAGCAAGTAGGTACATGGGTATGCAATATGTAAGCACGTTTAAGAGCTTCTGTGAAAAAGCTAATACTTGTAAAAACTCTGGCTGTCTTACTATCTTCGTTGTCGTTTGTTGAGAAACACAGTACAGTACTTACTTCCAACTTGTGTGAAGAAGATAATAGGTATTCCCTATGAACCAAAAAGCTTTGCCTTTTCACTACACAACACTATGCAGACTTTTCACGCAAAGCGAACAGAAAAGAATAAAATCTGTTTAGAATTATGAAAAGTCGGACAACAGGATATATGGAGGCATATTCGTGTTATTAACATAATTTTAAAGGATAAAAGAGTGGCTAACAGCCAAAAAATCTACGTGATTGGGTAATAATGTTTGCTTTTTTTGCATGTACTTCCATATACTTTTAAATAAAGTGATTCTTGTGTAACGGAAAGAAAATTCCCTCGGGTAATACATACTATTTGAATCTGGATCTACGTCAGAATCAGGGAAGCTCAATGGATAATATGTAGGTACATTCAATACACACACAATATGGCTTAAAGCAAAAAGAAAGTGCAAAATGTAAAAAATAGGTTTCACAAGAAAACAGACATCCTATCACAAAAAAAACTTTGTATATTTACTTACTTTTTTTTATCCAGTTCATTGTTGTGGTTATACTGCTATTTTGCTTTTCGTGCGTCAGATTCGATTCCTGGGAAGAGCCAAATCAGGTAAACCAGATGTATGGTTTTATGCAAAACACTCTCAAAAGATTTTTTTTTAAAGCGGAATGGCTCACAGGAAGGTTGCAGATAGTTTGTGTTGTCATCATAATATGCAACTTCAAAGGTTTCCCCTTTGGCAATTAAATGTATGTATACTTCTTGATTACCGGGAAGCAGTGCCCATGATGATACATAAATTGACTACGCTTCTCGGTAGTTCATTGCTCAAACTGCAACAGTCAATTTTTACCATGACCTAATGTAAAAATACATTCTGTTTCCAATGAATAGCCCTTGAATTAGATATGCCATGTCGAATGCCAAATTCATAGCGGAAATGATAAGCATTACAAGTACAAACCAATTTCGCATGTTGTTTTTAGTAGGTATCTCTTAATGCAATACCATAACTTGTAACTTTGATGTTAACATTTTATAATGTTGACATTTCATGGTTTCATGATAAAACTGAAAGTTTTCTATTTAAAGAAAGTTAGTGCACAGGTTCACCTTGATTTTCATTTACAAAAAACTTTTATTTTGACAGTAAACAAGTCGATCCCATCAACACCGTCCTTGTGCACATTTCATTAATCATCATAATAATCATCATCATCATCATCATTTAACTTTCCAAGTACAAACACACACAAGCCATATCATAAAATGTAACATTGTATCATTATGTCTACCTAAAAGTCTGAAAACATGA
The DNA here is from genome assembly GCA_027744095.1 of Zhuqinia jingwanae. Classification (NCBI taxonomy): domain Eukaryota; kingdom Metazoa; phylum Arthropoda; class Collembola; order Entomobryomorpha; family Paronellidae; genus Zhuqinia; species Zhuqinia jingwanae. The sequence continues at coordinate 29,016 of JAHZNC010001813.1, forward strand.
TAATACATAACATAATCTGTAATTATGTCAAACTAATTTTCACCTAAAGATAATTATTTTCTTGATTTCTTACAATACATTACATCATTACATAACAATGCTCTATTCGGTTTCTTACCAATCTATTAGTCAAATTACTAGACCAGACTTTCATCACTTTTTTTTAAACCTCGACAACCCTTGCTCTTTCCACCTCCAACAACAACTTACACCCAACTTTAAATTCCCAAATCATATCATATCTTAATCACATCGTAACTTGTCCATATCTTATCTTCATCAGCACCATATAAGATTACACGTAATAATGTTCATCATCGTTTGTGATCAAATGATCATCATTTAAAATACCTACATATTTCTAATAGTCAAAATACCATTTTTAAGGTTTCCATCAACATCACGTCATCAGGATATGTCTCTACTAAAAACTAAATAATCATAAGGATAAATCATATCCTATACAGATTTGAAGACTGATACAACGCAGAACCGAAAAAAATACTATGTCTACATTGCCTACACGGTATAAACATCATTTGCATAAAATATGTACATAATGCCCATTATACTTTAGTTATAACATTTTATTACCTCCAACATCTCTCCTCTGCATTTTCTTATCAAAGTATTCCCATACATAATTTTCATATAATTAAGCATAACGTATAATATATACCTACCCCAAAAACATTATTTTTATTTTTATTATAATTTTCTTATAAGATCTTTAACACTATTTTACTCTCTAGTATAGCCTCATAAAAATGTTCATTTTCTAAGTAAACACATAATTTCTCCATACGTTTACTCATTACTGATCATGTCTTTCAATTTAATACAAACATTGAGAAGGTCAAATTAGGAAATCGAAAGAAGCAGAAAAAAAGTTTGCGCATACGACTGGAATTTGAAAGCATACTTTTTACATACCTATAATAATAAGATATGAAAATGAAATTTGTTTAAAGTTTCTAGCTACAGCACTAGGGAATACCTACACAGATTTAAAGTTTTTAACATGTTTTTGACGAGTTCTTCCAATTTTCAACCGAAAAAAAATATCTGTTTAATTTCAAAGAACTCTGTTCATCTAAGTACATTGCTTGTGTGCATTTACATATTCATAGATGGACGGGGTTTTTTTTGGATAGAAGAAACATTTACCAAAACGCCAGAGAGAATAGCGAACGCAATAGATATAGAAAATAGAAACATGCAACGTTTCAAGTAAAATAAACCTGTACAGTTACAGTTGTTGCGGAAAATGAATATCATGAATCATGGTCGTTTTCATGATCATGGCAAATGACGGTTGAGAACACGTTTACAACATACCTAAACTCTGTTCATCTAAGTACATTGCTTGTGTGCATTTACATATTCATAGATGGACGGGGTTTTTTTGGATAGAAGAAACATTTACCAAAACGCCAGAGAGAATAGCGAACGCAATAGATATAGAAATAGAAAATACATGCAACGTTTCAAGTAAAATAAACCTGTACAGTTACAGTTGTTGCGGAAAATGAATATCATGAATCATGGTCGTTTTCATGATCATGGCTGAGGACAGTTGAGAACACGTTTACAACATACCTATATCTAAACTAGTAAACTAATCTATAATATTAAATATGATACATTCCATATACTAGTATATATAATATTTACGTATTATCTATAAAACTTCAAGAACATACGAAATCTTGCAAAAAAAAACCCAGACATTTTAGATCACCAGATAAATGGAAGCGATATATAAGTATGTACAGTGTTTCAAAAACAGTCATAATATTTTTCATCATCATCACCCTACCATACACTCCAACTTTCATCATCCTCGTGAAACTCCATCCACACGCAAGAGAGAGAGAGAGAGAGAAAACACAACCGCACGCGAATGCTAAATATATATTTACCTACTTATTTTACTGAATCGGTGAGTGACTGACTAGACACATGATTATTTTTTCATGATTGCATAAATTACTTTAAATGAATGCTAAAACTACTATTGACTATAATAATATAATTTATGAATATATTTGGTCTAAAAGTATCTAAATATATAGTCTATCAACAAGAAGTAAATTTTTTCCTTCCAAAACACACAACGCAAAAGGTTTTCTTTAAAATTTCCTAGAGCTAGAGATGAAATCATAATAAACTCTGGTTTTTTCTGGACTGCTGATGTGTGAATACATCTTGCTTTGCCTTAAATATATTTAAAAAATCATCTTTCAACGCAGAAAACATGCCCTAACGCAACTCAATCCTAAATTTCATTTCTTGTTGTTTTTAAAAATAGAAAAAAAGTATGTATGTTTGGAAAATGCATAAAGCTCATCTGTCCTTCCATATAATTAAAGTAAAGTGTAAACTCATCAGAGAAAAATAAACCTAGAAATAAATTGGATTTTTTTGTGCACTTTTCACATTTGTGTGACATTAACTTTTGACACTTAAACTTTTGAGTTATTATGGCTTCAACTTCATTGTGACTTTAGGTAACTGAATGAACTTACTCTCTGTATTCTAATTTGAAACCCCCATAATAATAAACCGTCTAGCCTATAAGACTGAAACGAAGCAATAAACATAAAAACTGGAATAAAAAGCAGTAACTGTGTATTATGTACATGTGCAGTAGCAAAAGTGAAGAATTAGTGTGTTTTGACTGTGACATTTGTAGTAGTGGAAAAACAGCATTATTATTGCCATTTTTACGATTTTTCTCAACTCTGATTGCCTATTTGGGTGCACATGGCAGTTAACCTGTTTGTCTCAAGACAATTTAGGTTTCCCAAACATTAACATTAAAATTATTGATTTTGTCAGACAGTGAGAATGACACGCCACCAAGATAAACCCACTAGACTAGACAATCAGTCAAATCGGACGATGACTTTTAAACATTTTTTAACCATAAAAGTGAAGTTATTTTTACTGGACCGCTTGTGAACTTATTACCATGTTCTCATGAGTTTGCATAATAATGCAAATGAATAATAATATTCCTTTATCACTTTTAAATGTTTATTACTACTACCATTACCACGATAGTAAACACCAATTTTGCAAGCCGACTTTAAAAAAATAAGTGGAAATGCATTCGCAGACTTTTATGAAACGCCAATACCAGTTACCACAAGTAAAACTACTTATTTCACCACGTAATTTTGCTGAAAAAAAAGAAGAAGAAAAAGTTATCAGAGGGTTTTAGAGGTTTTATTTTGTAGATGTTTGTTTTAGTTTTTTGGGTGAGGATTGAAAGCGTGCGAAAAACGAAAGGTAATAATAAGTAGTATACCATGTATGTATTATGTATATCTATACCTTTATCTAAAGTTTCATCATAATACTTTGAAAATGTATTTCTATTTTTTCTATTCTAAAAATAAAAGTAAAACATACAGACTTAGACATAAAAGTTAAG